>KK115843.1:550359-587752 GCA_000611955.2 Stegodyphus mimosarum | reverse complement strand
AACATATCCTTCGTTACCTAAAACAAACCAAGGAATTAAAGCTGTCTTTCCAAAAGACTGGAAAAGATTTGGAAGTGTTCTGCGATTCTGATTGGGCTGGTGATAAGATTGATAGACGATCATTTAGTGGCTATGTGGTACTACTAGCAGGTGGAGCTGTCTCATGGAGCAGTAAGAAACAACAGACGACTGCATTGACAACAGTTGAAGCTGAGTGCCTCTCAATGTGCCATGCAGCCAAGGAAGTACTGTGATTCCAAAATTTTTTAAAAGAAGAACATTTTTTAAACTTTCCACAAAGCTTATTTGTTGATAATCAGGGTGCCATTTCTTTATCAAAAAACCATGTCACTTCAGAACGTAACAAACACATTGAACTCAGGCATTTTTTCTTGAGAGAGAAGGTTGAAAAGAATTTGTTGAATTTTACCTATGTGCCGTCCAGTTCAAACGCAGCAGACATGTTGACAAAGAGTGTGCAAAAGAAATCCTTGTTCAATCAAAGTTCCGTGTAGGACTGAGGGAAATTTAATCAAGGGGGAGTGTTGCAAATAACATTTAATTTATGATTATATTTCCCATTTGTATTTTGCAACATTTGTGGCAACACGTTTTTTACTTTCCTCCTCTTGGCAACGTTTTTTTTAGTTGTTGTCATTGTTTTTACTTTACCGTTTTTTCATGTAGAATGTGCTGTGCTGATAACGATTTTCTATTCCAATACATGTTAATCCAGATGAATCTCTGCTTATTTATTTGCCCCATTAATAACATTAGACTTCATCACTAATTAATCTAGGAGTTAAATCTTTCCAGAATATAATCTGCCGACAGCCGCATGATAAGAGTAGATTGTAACTGGGGCTTTTCCGAAGTATACCCTAAACTTCTGAACTGCCATTAACACTGCTAACGTTTCCCTTTCTGTCGCTGTGTAGTTCCTTTGAGTCTGACCTAGAGTTTTGCTAAAAAATGCCAAGGGGTACCCTTCTTGAGTTTAAACTCCACCCACGGCGTAATCTGACGCATCCGCCACGATCTCCAAATTCTCGTCCCCTTGAGGGAATTTTAACACTGGGGCATTAATTACAGCTGTTTTCAGTTTTCCGAAAGCGGTGTTTGCCTCCGCTGTCCATGCAAACCTGGATTTCTTTCGTTTTTACACTAACAAAGGTTCAACAATATCGGCAAAATTTTGGATAAACGAACGATAATATGAGCACATGCCAATAAAGGATGAACATTTTTTCGCAGTATTTGGCGGAGGATAATTTTTAATTGTTTTAATTTTAGAATCTTCAGTTTCGATGCCTTTAGCTGGAATTTTGTATCCTAAATATCGCAATTCCTTAGTTGCGAATTTACATTTTGCGGCATTAATAGTTAAACCTGCTTTTTCTAACAATGAAAACAGTTCGTGGAGGTCTTCCACGTGTTGTTCAATAGTGTCACTAGTTATGATAATGTCATCGAGCTAAATGAGAGTGGATTTTCCTAGAACGGGACGTTAAATTATGTCCATAGCGCGTTGAAACGTTGACGGGGCCCCGCAAAGTCCAAACGGCATGCGTAAAAATGCATAAGTACCCGATTTTGTAATAAACGCGGTTTTGTTCACATCTTCTGGGTTCATGGCTATTTGAAAGTAGCCTGAAGTAAGATCAAGAGTGGTCATATATTTTGTAGACCTAATTTTCCGTATTATTTCTTCTATTACAGGTAAAGGGTAAACAATTTAGTCATGCTATTAAGTTTTCTGTAATCGATCGCAAAACGATAAGCTTTTGGATCCGAAGAAGGCAAGTTATTTCTCTTTCTGCATAGCACAACTGAGCTAGCATATTCTCTGTTGATGGGGAAATTATTTTATCCCTCAACATTTGTTTTATGTGGTGTTTTATTATTGCTTCTTTTTCCTTATCATAAGGTAGGGTTTTGCTTTGCAAGGTTCGCTTGATTTTAATTCTATCGCATGGGTGACAATTTGTGTATTACTTGGCTTCTCAGAAAATAACGGGCTAAAGTTACTCGGAGTTGCTCCAGCTTGGCTTTTTCATCTTGTTTTAGGTATTGGAAATCTACGTCTGGAATCTTTTCTTCTTCCACCAGCTTTGCCACCATATCCAAGAAAATGGAATTTTCTGCAAAGTTTATTGTGGTGTTCGCCGACCTGAGGAACTCTGTACCTAAAATGACATGGTTTTGCAAGTTTTTGACAACAAAAAATAATACTTTTAAAACTTCGTTTTTTACCTGAAAGTTCAGCGATAGCTTCCCGACACATTCACAAACTTTCCCCTGTGGGGCAACAATTTCTGTGCTACAATTTTTAAACAATCTTATTCTCCGGAAGTTTCTATAATAAAATTTTTCGCTTAAAAAATTTCCTTCCGCGCCGGTGTCCACAAGTGCTTCTACGGGTACGTCGTTTAAAAGAATATGGATTACCGGTAGTTGGGAATTCTTGACTACCACGGTATTTACATATAATTTAGAGGGATTTTGCGATGAACACGGGTTCTGAACCCTCAATTTCTCAGGCCCCTTTATTCGTTTAAATTCATTTTTCTTTCATATGACTTGCTGGCTCAGTTAGAAATAAATACATAATCATTTTTTTTTCTTTTTTCCTCCAAGAAGCTAAAATTCAACAAGTTACCTTTTTTTACAAAACAAAACGCGTAATTTATTCATTTTCAACTAAAAATAGTTTAGACTATTTGGATATTGCAAAGCATAGGAGAGCTATTTATTGCAAACATATGAGGGCTGCCATCGTGAAGGGCTTTCTAAGCGAAACTGACATTGCACAAAACACGTATGATGCAGTCAGCTCATTCACCTATACTCGAACCTAAATCGAACTATCAGTATTCAGCAAGTGTTTTACCATTTGGCTTAGCAAAGTTCAACTAGACGAAGCCTATTCAAAAATTTTATTTGCATACAGTTCTAAACTCGACACCTGCAATAAGAGAATTGTAGTCTTACTATGGTCTTGTGCTCTGTAGTTAGCTAATTTTAATGCAATTAGCAGGTTATATCGATATTGGAAAACTTTAAATGTAAATTACACTTTCGAATTTTCTTTCGCATCGCTCTAAATTTACAGTGTGAGCCCAGTAAACGAACAGAAGCAGATAATAGTTATATATGTCCAGAGGCCCTGACTGGTGGACAGCGGAAAAGAAGTCTTTTTCATCAAAGGTACCGTATATAATAGGTGGAATGATCAGGCACATTACCTTTTATTCTTATTGTCCCTCCTCTAATTTTGGACGCATATCCCATTCTTTCTTCTATTCGTTTTACATTACCGCTTCTTTTCAACGTGCACTCTATTTGAAAATACTTGATCTATTCTTAGAAATAGAGACCAAATATTTCTCAGTATCGTAGAAGAAAGACATTCAGCAGAATGTAAGAATGTATTTTTGTGAGTAAAATTCTGTAGGAAAAATCTGCAAAATGCTTCAGTTTTATGATAAATATGTGCATAATATATACGAAATTTAAGAATGGAGATTTTATAATTATATATATATATGTACATATATATTTACAAGTCAGTTTATCAATATCGTAGTTTTTTTTTAGCCCAAAAGGGCGCTATTACAGAAGGGCTGCTATTCTCAAAACGGCATTTTGTAGCGTTTCAGTATAAACGGTGAATCAACTTTTAAATTATTGCCACCAAATATTATTGTCCTGTATTATATTTAAAGAAATTGAATAATGAAGAATCTACGTGAATATACGTATATTTCTCGCATTGTGAAAAAACGACATTATCTAGAGCCATCAAATTCTGAATAAGGTAATCCTCAACGCCAGCATGCGCACCTGGAAACCCGAATTTTTAATTTCAAATTTATTTTATTATCTCCTTTATAGTTTATAAATCTTTAACGAATTTTTGATTAGAAAACTCAACAATTTCAAAGCTAGCAATGGCAACATTGTAAGGAATAAAATATTTTTATCTCCAGCGTGCGAGACTATCTATCGCAAATTCTAAAGATACGTTGCTTTTAAATATTTTATAATATTGCTGTTCAACTGGAATTTATGTGGTTTAAGTGCGAAGAACACGATACTTAATAAATAAAGGTAACAACGCAAAACATCAAAAAAAGTCCGTTTGGGCATAATGTAAAATCTGAAAGCTTTCGGATTTTATTTCAATGTTTTTAATTTTATAATTCATTTTTAAAGCCCAAATAGGCATTAGCCCAGGAAAGCTATTAGTTTCGAAACGGCATTTTGCATCGAATCTCTTTAAATGCCCGAATCAGTTTTCTGAACTGTTGCCACCAATATTATCACTCTGTATTATTTTTAAAGAAACTAAATAATGAGAATCTACATGAGCGTATGTATGTTTTTCGCATTGTGAAAAAAAAGTTACTTAAAGTCATCAAATTTTGGATAACATTGTCCTCCACCAGAACATTGGCACTTGGAAGTCCGAATCTAGGAATCTGGAATTTGTTTTTATTGTCTATTTCATATTCTGTAAAATTTTAATGTACTTTTGATTAAAAACTCAGCAGTTTCAAAGCGAGCAGTGCCAACACTGTAAGGCATAAAACCAGTGAGTATCGGAAATTCTAAAGATATGCTGTTTCTAAATGTCTTTAGCCCTAAGTGACGTTAACCCAAATGCTTTCGAAATGTGTATGTGTCAGTAAATGAAAAAAATCGCCCGTTTGGACCTAATATTTATCGTTTCCATTTATTTTTTATTTCTTATTTTGTGTACGGAACCCAGTTTTACATAACTTTTCAAACAAACGATTTACGCTTACAATATTTTCTTATTTTTTATAAAACGTTTTAGAAGAACATTTAAAATAAATGCATCTTATATCAATAAGTGCATAACTGTCAAAAGAAAAACTGAAGGAAGGAGTATAAAAAGGTTTCACGGATCGTGTTTTTAAAGTAATCTATAATGTTGTGGATCTTGAAATTGGTACACATACACAAAATATAGAGCGATTGTGGGGTTTGATAAAATGGAGAAACAAGAAACACCGCGGAACTACCCGGAAACACTTGGACTCGTATTTAAACGAATTTATGTGGAGGAGAGTGCACAAGGATACTAACGTGTTTGTTTGCGCTTTAAAAGCTATCAAGGATTTTGGCCGCCGAAATGATTAATAAATATATAGGGTTAGATTCAAGAATAATTCAGTGTGTAATTATAAAATGTACAGGTTTTTACTTTGTTCGGATTCCTTTTATTACACTTTTTTATTACGCGTTATTATACTTACATTTTTTTGCTATTTTTATTGGTCCAAAGGGGCTTTGTCCCTGAAACACTATTGTTTTCGTTTTGCGATTTTGCTTTGAATCACTCTGAATGTCCGGTTCACTTTTCAAATTTTTGCCACCAAATATTATCGCCTTGTATTATATTTGAAGACATTAAATAATGAAGAATCTGCATAAACGTATACATGTTTCCCGCATTGTGATAAAACAACGGTACCTAGAGCCATCAAATTCTGAAAATTGAAAGTTTCCACCCGTATATGGATATCTGGAAGCTCAAATTTGGAATTTGGAATATGTTTTATTATCGATTTCATATTTTATAAAACTTTAACGAATTTTTGATTAACAAACTCAAGGATTTCAAAGCGAGCAATGGCAACGTTGTATAGAAAAAGCATTTTTATCTGTAGTGTGTGAGACTGCGTATCGGAAATTCTAAAGATATGCTCATTTTAAATTTATTTTGCGATATTGCTGTTGAACTGAATTTTATGGTTTAAGTGTGAAGAACATGATATTTTATAAATAAAGGTATCACACAAAATGTTAAAAAAACGCTCTTTTGGAACGTAATTTAAAATCTGAAACATTTCAGTTTTTCTTTATTTATTTATTTATTTATTTATTTATTGAAATTGAAACCATGTTTCTGCCTTGAATCAAAACAATTTTTTCGAAAGCACACGTACATTACAACTATCATCATTACATTACAACTATATTACTTTAGTGAATACTATATTTGTTTGTTACATCAAGAATACATTTTTACAACTCGAAAAAAAATTACATTTAGAATAACAAGAATTTATGAAGAAATTTTATAATTTTTTTCACATTTTACGAAATATTTAAAAATTAAGAAAGCAATACCTAAATAAAATATGAAAAGATATTAAACGACAAAGTAAATGGCAACAAATGATCAAAGATATAAAAGAAATTTGCTTTTCTATAATACTTATTTCACAAATTTTTTTTTATTTGTCCCCAAGTTGATTTCACTCTCAAGAAATGTATTTTTGTTCCGAAACTGAATACCAAATTGTACGATTGGTATAATTGACAAGAAAAATATTTGTATCAATCAAAAAATTTGTATCATTTACGGTGGTTTCCCCGTGTATAATGTGGATATGCGTCAATTCCGCTTAGAAAGTCTTGCACTGAAGCTTTACTGCGCTTAGGGAGAGAGCCCTAAAATACACAAGTCCATTAATTACGGGATTAACATCACTGGAAATGTAACTTACAATAGTAAGCGCAGATTGTTATTGATGCATATTAAATCATATAATATTACGATAATTAACTCAAAACGTAATACGCCCACCAACGGCCAAGCAGTAAAATCGCTGAATACAGGTAGTTCGGTTCGAATCCTGGAGAATGGGCTGGCTGCATGAACGTTTTCGTGATCGTTTCCATTGTGTATCATGTATAGGAACCAGTTTTCCTGAGATAATCCTCCATGAAGGCATCCCTCCATTGTCTGATAGCCCTCGAGCGTTTTGTCGAATAAACCAAGCCAAAAAGAAATATTTCAAACGAAGCAAAAAATAGACATTAAATTTTAAATAGTCCTATTTTGTTCTTAGGCTGTGAAATTAATTTACTGGACGTGAAGGTATAATACCATAAAAATTGCACATAAAATGTTAATAAGATGTGAAAACTGATTTCAAGAAATGCATACATATATTAGCCTTTTTAGTAAAACCCCAATCATAAGTATTAACTAATGAATTTAAAAGTAAATGTTAATCAGTACCTAATTTAACATAGCTCATCAGTCCTTTCTCGCAAATAACGCCCACTAGCGGCCGAGCAGTAACGTCACTTAGCACTAGTAGTTCGACATGGAATTCAGTTTTCCCCAAGAGTAATGTAAATAGAAACCAGTTTCCTTTAAAAAGTCCTCTACGAAGGCATCTCTCTCCATCCACAGGTAGCCCTCCTTTGTCTTAATCAAATAACCGTAATCGTAAAATAACAAATTGTGTTCCCTCCGAAAGTCGTCCATGAAAGTTAAAGTTGTCTATTTATCTTTATCTGAGCATCTAATTGTGTCATTTCAAATCTTGATCCAGACAAAGAATCGGGAGTTCTTATTTCCTTTACAGAAATTTTTTGCATCACCCAGATTACCATCATATTTTTTCCACCTTCGTATAATGTTGCGACGACTTTATAAAAAGCTATTTACTTTTTTCTTCTACTAACAATTATTTTTCATAAATATTTACTCTTACCTGCTGAGTATTTTATGTCCCAACCGTTTCGAAATTTGGGAATAAGCACATCTTCATAACAGTAAAATATTGATAATCAAATGTCATTTAGACCCTTTTTATTACATAACATTTTACGTGAAATAGAAGTATTTTGCTTAGAGTAAAAAATGCGTCATATGATTTCATGTACTTTCAGTACTTTATTTTATCAACGACAAAAAGCAATTTAATCTCTTATGATATCATTTGCGAGCAATTTTCATATCATGCCAAGAAAATTTCTCAGTAGTTGTTTTTAGATAGTTTTAGTAGTTGTAGTAGTTGTTTTTTCTTTAAGAAAACGCACCTTGTCCTCATATTTCAATGTATAAAATGCCCAACTTCACATTCACACAACTAAATGAATTTCGATGTAAACATATAAATGATACATTAGTTTAAAACGGACTACATTATTTCTAAAATCACATTTTCATTTCAGAACAATTATTGAAAATATATATTGAAGTAACAGTTTTTGTGAACTGTTACTGTAGTTTAAAAAATACAGTATTTTAAATCAATGCACACAGCTAAAAATAAAAATTTTCTCAAATTTCTGTGTTTCTGCAGAAATTGTAAGATATCTGTTTTAGTATATATTCCATGCTAAAAGCAATTATTTGTAAGTTAGGTGATGCTAAATTCTTTAAAAGTTATTCATGGGTTCCGTGCAAATTACATTTGCTTCTGCAGAGGAAATTTTGTTCGGCAAATTTCTCGCATACACAAAGCTTTAGGTTACAGGCTTTCAGTATTTTCCAGTTTTCACACGAAAATCGCCCTCAGGTTAGTAGATGGTACGGTTGGATTTGAGGTTTTCATTTATGACCCTCGCATTGTAAGACCTTTCTCTAACGATCGTTGTTTCCCCACTACCAGTTAAACGCAACAGGAGATCGGGGGAAAGAGAGTACAAAATATTCCGTCCTCAAGGATTTCGAGGTGGAAAATGCAAGGGAGAAAAAATTGTTTGAAACGATTTCGGATCCATCAAGAGCTGGCAAAATATTCCGTTTGTAACGATTTGGAAAGCCAGGAAAAATCCGTCGGTAACGCTGAGAGGATTAAATGGCTTTCCTATTCGAAGAGAGATCGTGTAGAGAGTCTATTTCACTTCTTCCAAGATGGGTTGTCTATTTCCACTTTCTGAATACTGAGTTTCTAATTTAAAGATGTAGAGAGTCCATTTCCACTTTTCAAGATTGGAGTGCTCATTTCCACTTTGCCAAAATGGCTTCGCAATTCAAAGACAGATAGTGTAGAGAGTTCATTTCAGTTTTCCAAGATTGGGGTTTAAAGAGAAATGTGGTCTATTTTCTCCTTTCCAAAATGCCTTCTCAATTCAAAGAGAAATCGTGTAGAGAGTCCATTTCAGTTTTCAAAGATTGAGGCTCAAAGACAGATAGTGTCCATTTTCCCGTTTTTCAGGATGAGGGGAACTTTAGGCTATTCAGAAAAAAAATGAGAAGAGACATGATTGGATGGTACAAAAGTAAGGTTGCATTTAGCGAAAACACCGTCTTTTAATTTCCTGATGAGGTACCGGTGTTCGAGTACTTTTGTGACCGACTGTACCAATTTGAAACTTAATAGCGAGAAAATATCATTTTATTATAACTGTGCTAAAATTGTTCCAAACATAAGAAATTCATATTTTAGGCTATTGAATGGGATAAAATGATTTACTTTGAAAACTTATTAATTACACTTAATTTCGAAAAAAAACAGTTTTAGGTAATAAGAGTAATATATAATTTAACCATGGCCAACAGCTCAATGTCTGGGTACATATCTTTTGAAGGAAAAGAGTTTGGTACATGTACTTTTAAAATAAAAAGATCTGCATCATTTTTTTAGTTAAAATACTGCATTTATTGGTTAGAAGTTAATTCAGGTAGGACAAAATTAAAGATAGATTGAATTAGTTTGAATATATTTTTTACTCTTTACATTTAACTATGAATAATATAAAGAAAGTTCAGCATAACGAAGTGCTCAGAATAATTAACTGAATTCAAATCTGAATTCGATTTTAAAATCTTGTCAAATCAAGTTGAAACATAATTCAGTTCTTCTCAAATAACAAAGATATCGAAATTTTTAACAGAAAACGATAAAAATATGAAAATTGACATCTGATTCATAAAAAAGAATAAAGAACTCATTATGACATTTTTAACAAATGTCATAACGAGTTATTCTTTTAAGATGAGAAGATTTACTGACTGAAGCAAAAAATTCTATGAGCTTCATTAAAACTTCGCCACAGTTTATATCAAGCTGTGCATCTAAGCATTTTACAAAATGAGAGACGTGAAGAACCTATTCTAATTAAATTTTAATATATATAGTAAGTATTATTACTAGTGATATGATTAATTTTCTAACGGGGGCTGAAAAACATCTTCAGATTAATCATTCATAAAAAGTACTACAAGCCTTACAGCATGAAAGTTGCAAATTAATTTTATAATTTGAGGAATAAAATATGATCATTAGTGAACATAATATTATCCGACTAACTTAAAAATTTGTGCTTCAGTAGCAACTTCTTATCAAAAGTCTCCTGGGCAATAGCCCTGTTTCTGTCTACTGCGGAAATTTTTTTTCGAACGTTGATAATAACTCAAACTATTGCATAAAAACATAAAACATTTCTTCGTAATTAGGAAGTTTAGCCGCCTGGCAACTCAATAAATGTTTAAATTTGGAACAGCACAGATGCAACAGCAGCGACATTTACTGATCGCGACATTTTTTTACCCGTTTTTCTACTAGGCAGTTTCACCTCCTTCATTATACTCCGTGATCCGGCTCTTTAACAAGTATGCCAAAAGGCCGATGACGTGAAGTAGTCCGGGTACGTGGCTCAAAGGTCAAAGGTCACAAATCGGTGGAGCAGGCCTGTATATCTAGTTGGCTTTGGCTCAGGAGGGCAAAGAAGTTGTTATGCAGTGGATGCCATCACAATCTAGCCTTTACTGAAATAATAAGGCATATTTATTGACAATATTTTTCAAATAACTAACAACCATATCCCTTTTTATATTGCCAAAAGTGCAATAAAAATTATTACAGAGAAGCTTTTTGGAGAATAGTTACCGAAAGGAACAGTTATAAATATGGATTAAGAGATTTTTTGACAATCGTTTATGGCCAAGAAAGAAATTTGTTGCTACCTTTCGCCTTTTTACTGGCCATGAATGCCTTTTAAAACGTCTGCATTGAATGAACGTTAGCCCAACCCCAATTTGTAAATTGAGCAGCCTTCATGAGGAAATGGATGCCTCACATCTCAATTGTTGCCCTGCATTTAATGTTGGATCATTCTGGGACAGATATTTGGAGGCGAGGTTCAAAATAGATTTATAAATTATATTGGGCACTCTTTTTTAGTTTTGCTGTTCTCTTTCTTCTTTGCTTGTTCTGTCTACAATTCTCTTTGCAATCTGCAATTAAAAATACTAGTAATAATTAAAATTGAAATTCATGATTTTGGCCATTATTTCTTATATATCACGTTATTAATATCTTTTTTTTTAAATATGTATAATTCAGTATCTTTATCTTACGATGCATGCAAAATGTACCAGATACAAAAGTGCATTTTCTTTCTTCAGTGTGTTTCTTTTCTCAACAGCAATATTCGCAGTATGATTTGGTTTAAAATCGGTAGATTTTTGGATAACAAAGAATTAGAACAAAGAGTTAGTCACAATCATTAACAATTGGAACATTCTTATTAACGGTTTCACTTTTAGTAGGACGAACTAAAATTGACAAGCCCATTGTCAAATTTGCGAAAAACGTCGCCAGTCTCATAGGCCAGTCTAGATTAATTCCGGTGACAAATAATGGATGGCGGTCATAGAAGGGGCAGATCAACCTCCATGGATCACACTACGCATACTCGTCCGCAATGTTACACAAGCGCCTGGCCCCAGCCACCACCCCAAGCTCTTATTGGACACTACTTGTGATGTCATAGAGTGACGAAATGAATTCCCCGCGGCATTTTTGCGCGCGAAAAGCTTGCTTTAATTACAAATACTCTGTTACATTCCACAAATTCACATTTATACAAAACATAACCAAGACCAAAAAAGTATAAGTTCACCTAACTTACACGAAACCGATAATAAAATCTCTTCAACCTGACATCATAAACGGCAACCAATAAGAACAGGGGTGGTGGCTGGGGCCAGGCGCTTATCAATGTTACTTGCATACGCTTGTTAGAATGACCGTTCGGAGCCATCGGATAAGTAGACGCAGCAGTTCGTAAACAATTAAAGCAGATGGTCTATAACATTTCAGTGGAAGACAATTTGTTGTGATTTCAGCGTTGCAACTTAATATTTTTCATGAATACAAATTTGTGTGCAGTTTCTTTGCTTATAACAGTTACGAGTATTTTTTATGCGAAGTCATAGTTTTTGTGCTAGAAAAATCGTATGATGCGTTCAACTGCGAAATGGAAAGGTGCATTTCGAGGAACAAATGCTTTTCAAATTATACTTTGTGTTATATTATTCCATTCTTTAGCGTCGATATTGATTATTTACATTCATCTTGTTTGGTTTTTCTCCGAAGAGGAAAAAATATGGTATCTTTATTCATTACATTTAAAATATGATTTCAAAAATTCAGTATAGCTCTTAAGTATTTAAAAAAAATTTCGTAGCTCTAAGCATTTAACGTGTTTTACTTTGTTTAGATAAATAATATGACTCTGCCTTGAACATCTCTTAAAGCTGAGTTACTGTCATTACAATTGTTTATGGGGGTTTTGAATAAATAATAGCTCCTGTTAAATTTCCAGTTATCTACATTTTTCATCAAATAACTTAGTTCCTTTACATCAGTTAATGATTTTTTGCTTTTAAACTCTATGCTATTGATGTTTCTCAGAACGCTGGGTTTTCTTCTATATGTAATGAAAGGAAGGTTTTTAATAATTCCAAATTAAAGGGCTTTAATACGAATTTAAGAACTTTTTTTTTAAACTCTTCTTTCTTCTGGGTATTAGAATGCTATTCTGTCATACAAAACCTCAGTCTAGCAGAGACAGAAGTATAAGAGTTTTTATTGTAACAACAAAGTATTATGTTAGTCAAGGGAAATGCTAGTCTGCAATTCACTGAACTGACTTCATACTCGCATACTACTTGCATACTGAATATACACATACTACTTGCAGATGCACTGAAGTCTGAAATGTTGAAATGAATGGATAGAAATTCTTATTTAGTATATTAGAATTCTGAAATAAGAATCAATTTATTTAATTAATTAAAATAAATATTCATCTATAGATGTCATTTTCAAATTTTAAGATCTAGAAATGAATTGTTTTAGAAATACGTGCTTTTGTTTGAACTTTTTAACCTTTTATTCTAATAAGTAAACAGTTTTAAATGTGCGCATATTTTTTTTAAGTAAGCGATCATTATCAGTGGTAAATTATCAATGGTAATCCATATTATTATCAGTGGTTAAATTACTATTACTTATTATTTTATTGCATTAGTCTCTGTATATCTGTTTATTTGTCTATCTATCTGTCTCGCTCTCTTTATATATATATATATATATATGGAAAAATATTTTTAAAAAAATTTTGAAAAAAAACCTCCCAATGAAATAATAAATAAATCAAAAAATACATTTACTGCTGATACTGCTTATTACAATTTCTTAAATTTTGTGGTAAAACATCTTACTCCATTTTGCTACTGTCTTAAAAATGGTATATGATATTATGAAAAGTTTTAATATTGTTGATCCCATAAAATACATAGTTATTAACTTTCAAATACCTTATCGTTGTTTTTCTTGAACTTCTGTTTTAGATATTTTTGCACGTTTACATGATCAATTTTTTGCATGTTTACAAGTTTCATTCAAATTCGCAACCATCTAATATGGCAATATGATGGGTTAGTGATTTTTTAAAATGCGCGAAAATAACCAATTTGGCGACTTTTTGAAAATGCGCCAAACAGGCCCGTAATATGCAGATTTACCAAAATCTTCTCCCTTATTAAAATAATTGTAATTAATCCAATTAGTTCTACTGTTTTTGTTTTAAATAAATTTTTATTATAATTATGGTGAAAATGCGCTTTAGCCCACTGCTTGGCGATGTTTTGAAAATCGCCAATTCGGCGCGTTTCTGCGAAACGTCTTTGAAATTGCAACCTTCCCGACACGCTCCGCGAAAACCTATTGTAAACAAAACATAGAATTCTAAAGCATAAATTAGTATGGAAACTGTTGTCACAAAAAGATAATAAAATTATATGCAAAACAAACATTATGTTCATTAAAATATTTGTCAGTTAGGTTTAAATTAATTATTTACATTTTATGTTGTAATACTTACACATTTTACGCCGTTACATAACCTTCTCGACACGCTCCGCGAAAACGTAACCAAAATGGCATCGAAGAAAGAAGGAATTTTTTTTTAAAGGGCATTAAAATTACAAACGATACCATGTACACACCATTCCGTTTTAACTTTAAAAAAAATCTGCGAATTGCACAATGTAGGCAACGTGCACAAATGAACAAAATAAGCTAAAATAACAAAAATAAATTACAAGAAAATGCCATGTGCACAGCGTTCCTTCTAAACTTAAAAAAAAATTCAGCGAATTGCACAATGTAGGCAACGTACAAACAGTCAGCCATGTTGGCGGATATACGGAGTTACCCATGTTGGCGCGTTTATTGCTCATTCAAAAACAATCGTCGCCAAGCAGTGGGCTAAAGCACATTCCAACCATAATTATTTATTTAAATGTTCCAGTCTTTAAAAATTAATGACTAATCATTTATTAACCTTTTCACTCAAAATTATTTTTTGATTTTATTGTTTTGTGAGGAATTTTTGTAATTAAAAAATTGCTGTAAAAATATATTTACAGGGGCCCCTTTGTGATTTTTGGCTGTACATGGACACCGAGTTTGTGCAGTTCTTTGACTTGTCATGTTGGCTTTGGTGATTTTTGTGCCAAAGCAGTGGCTTTGTGTAGCGGTGATTGCACAAAGTTGGTATCCATGTACACATTGACCTATTTTCACTTAAAAAAAATCAGAGAATTGCACAAACTCTGCATTTCTCACTCCATTGACTTATGTACGTATCGATCTATTTTCACTTAAAAAGTCAAAGGAGCACCCAGTTCTATACTAGAGCCAAATGAAATAAATATAATCTCAATAAACTGCATTTAAATTAAACAATGAAATAACACAAAAAAGTATTTTCATCTTATAGCATCCAAAAACTTTCCTCGAACCATGTTCCCTTCCTAATGGAACGCTTTATATGGTGAGCATTGAAACCTTTCTTGTGACAAAGCCATCTGAACGATCTTTACGTTCGACCATACACGTTTCCTTCATACAAACAGGATGCTTATAATTCCTTTGAATTACATCCAACAAAAATTCTTTTTTTCTGTCCCCAACCACTTTAAAAAAAAAAAAAACCACCTTCCGCTCTCTCGCTCTGTACTGCCAAACACCCACTGTACCACCGGCAGCCATTTTACAATGCAGAGCACACAATATGCGATGTACTTCCTAACTGACATCCAACAAATATTTTCCCATCAGTTAAATTCACCACAATCACGACACATATTGTAATTTGAATATTACAGTTCTCTTGTTTATTTATCTTTGCTCTTTTATTGCCTTTACCTTTGTAATAAACTCATATTCCAGAATGAAATTTAATTTTTGTTTCTCTCTGACATATTTCATTTAAATTCATTTTTTAAAATTTGTTTGTTCCCATATCATTTTATAAAATTTGGTTTGTTTCCAAATTGACACTTTAAACATTACATTAATTTAAATAAAGATTAGACTTGTTTAATAAGATCCCATCTTCTGGGGTTTCAACTTGACTGCAACATAATGCTTGTAATTAATAGTAATAATAATAATTTGTAATTAGGCATAACAACAAAAGTACTAGGTATACCAGGCCACAATTTGGGGGGGGGGGGTAAGACTTCTATGGATTAATGTGTGCCGCCAGAAATTTGAAGCTGACTCTACACGCCCTGCTCCACTTACTCAAAAGCATCCGTATTAGACGGGAGACAAGCAAAAATAGCCACCATCATGACAATAGGTATCTCGTTCCCTGCCACTTGCCTCCCACTTACAAACGACAGTTTGTAAATTCACTTTCTAACCTATCTGAACAGGCCCACTGGGTCACCACTCCGGTTCCCGATCTCATCGAAGGGTGCAGCTCTTATTCACCCGATGCTCCAACTGGTTGTCAGAATGCTCCTGTTAGAACCATAACGGGGTGCCAATACCCAGTATTATTGGGACCTACATAGAACTTATCCCTCCTCACCCTGTTGGGCACCTGGAATAGTCCAGGAACAGCTGCCTGCTACACCCTTAGGTCACAGGGAACCGCCAAGCTCAATGATTATGTGCCCCCGTGGCCGAGACTGCCTAGATACAGATCCTAGCCAGTAGCTTCTCTGCATCGACCCTCAGGGGGAATGGGGTTGACAAAACATCTGCAGTGATATTTTAGTGACCCATATCTGTTTCATATCTAGTTACCGTATTTTTCGCCGTATAAGACGCACCCAATTTTAAAGGAGGCAAATCTAGAAAAAAAAGATTATGAACCAAATTCTGTAGTAAAATATTTTATATCAACTGTATAAAGTTAACAGCAGTTTAAGAAAAATTTTATGTCAACCATGTAACATACAAAGAGCTATCTTTACTCTCATAAACACTCAGCAAACAGTGAAAGTAACAAAAATAAGGCTGTCATGTTTTTATTCTAACCCCAAGAATTCCTCTTCTTCGCTGCTATCAGAAATGAAGGACAGATCCACGCAGTCATTGTCATCACTTTCTTCCTCACTGGTTTCAAATAAGACGTCGTCTTCTGTTCCATCCAAGGCATTACTAATGCCACACTTCTTGAATGATTTTACAACAATGTCTTTCTTTATGGAGTCCCATGACCTTTTAACCCATTCACACACTTGTGTGATAGTGGGCCTCTTCATCCGTCCAGTAGGAGTCAGATCATGGTTCCCAGCTGCCATCCAGGTGTTCCACTCCTCTCGCATCAGAACTTTGAACGGTTTGTTAATAGAAACGTCCAGAGGTTGCAGCTGGCTGGTAAGACCACCAGGAATCACAGCTATTTGGGTCTTAACTTCCTTAAAGTTCTTTTTAGTAGTTTCTGTAATGTGCGCTCTGAACTGGTCAAGCACCAACAAGGAAAATTTCTTCAGAAGCCCGCCAGGACGTTTGGACTACACTTTGTCAATCCACAGCCTCATGCCATTTTCGTCCATCCACCCTTTATCATGAACGTGCAGGATGACTCCCCGTGGAATTGTTTCTTTTGGGAATGTTTTCCTTTTAAAGATCAACATTGGCGGCAGTTTGGTACCATCTGCACAGCAGGACAGCACAACCGAGTAGTGGGTTTTCTCATGCCCTGAGGTTTTTACTGTTATGCTTTTGGCTCCTTTGTTATCTACGGTTCTGTTAGATGGCACATCAAACGTTATCGGGACTTCATCCATGTTCCCAATCTGGCTCATTTCAAAGTTATTCTTCTTCCTCGCATCAATAACAAACTTATGAAAAGACAGAATCTTTGATTCGTATTCCTTTGGCATTTTTTGTGCAATTCTGGTTTTGGTGCGCATAGAAAGGCCAGATCTCTTCATAAATCTATAGCACCACGATGGTGATCCGGTGAAATCCTGAATGCCTTTCTCCACAGCAATGCGTTTGGCCTCATAGATTATCATTTTTGTTGAGACAGAAAGTCCATTTTGCCGGTGACGTGTGATCCACTCCTTTACTTCTACCTCTAACTCTGGCCACCTTGCAGTTGGTCCACGCAAGGTGTGCTTGCTTTTATCCAACTTTTGGAGCTGATCCTCCTGTTTCCTCCACTCTCTTATCATTTTCTCAGTTGGAGGTGGCCCAAAGTGTCTCTCCGCAGCTCTGTTTCCATGCTCCTTAGCAAATTTTATTACTTCCAGCTTGAAAGCAACTTTATATGCCAGTCTCTTCTGCTTCGACATCTTGATGGGGTGGTATGAAATATGATATATTTCATTCCCCGCTCCCATATTTCACCCACTCTCGCGCTGGCTTACGAGACTCTAAAAAGTGCACAAAGCCAGCGCGGGAGCGAGTGAAGGCACGCGCCTCTTCGCTCAGCCAATCGCAGCGCGAGGCAGAGACCGTCCAAATACAGTGCGAGGCTTCCTGGTCTCAGACGGCGCCAAGGCAGAGCGGCGCCATGGTGGGCTTTTGTATTTGCCGTATAAGACGCAAGCACTTTTCCCCCCCGATTTTGGGAGGGAAAAAGTGCGTCTTGTACGGCGAAAAATACGGTATTTTGTCTGTAACATTTTAATAACTTCCTGGTAACAGTCTTTTGTAATTTTTCTTCTCATCTTTCAGTTCTCCAATTTTACATACTCCTTTACTTTAGCAGCTCTATATTTAATTAAGCTTAATTCCATAATAGAATACCCTTAACATAAAACTATCAAACTGGCAGTCAGAGGCCAAATGCAGCTAACTTTTAATGTATTTACAATGTTTCATAATTATGACAACCCTTCAACTGGATTCTTGCTCACTGCTAAATTCAAAATTTTTTCATGCTTTATATTAGTGTTTCCTAACGTGTGGCAATTCAAAAGTGGACTCGTCCAGAGTTTAAGGGGACAAAGGACGTTCAAATTTCCAAATTTTCTTCAAGAAGTCGAAATTTCATTTTTTATTCCCAAAAATAAAGAATAATGTAGGTGATGTATACGTAAAAAAAGTTTTTAAATTGCGTATGCATTTAAAATATTTTGCAAAGAATATTTGTTGTAGACATGGGCACTTAAATGCTTTTAAAAGGCATTTAAATAGCTGACACATGATGCTTTTCAAACATTTTTCGTTCATGACAGCCATTTTATTTTTTACTGTAGGAATGGCAACAGGTATATTATGAATGGCAACATCTGCCGCTTTCACCGGTGTGATGAAGTTCTCATTTGATCTCATATCTATTTCTTTCAGCCCTGAAATGAGTCAGTGATTTCAGAATGAAGCAAGAAAAAAGTTTGCCAGTATTCCGAGTAATATTTAAAATTTGCTGTACACAATGAACGGTCATCTTTTTGTCTTTTATGCCAACAATACCTGACCAATGAATCAATGACATGAGCTCATCTTGAGGCATATTTGAAGGCAAAACATAATGCTCATATTAATTCAGATTTTAATTATTTTCAGACTTTAAAGAAAAATTTTGGAAAAAGAGTAACATTAAAGTCTCTGCTTACTGTTTGTTCATAAGGCAATTGTTAATCATACTCTTGAGGCTAGTTATCAAATTTTATTGCAGAGCACTAAATCTGTGAAAAGTCATACTATAGGTGAGAATTTAATCAAACCATCAATATTAGTACGAGGGTTGGAACTTTAATAGTGGCAACACAGCTGAAAACACGCTACGCAACAAAACCAAAGAATATCGCGTATACCACACGTGAACTAGATACCTACTTTACATCTCCGCAAAAAGACTCGTCCTGCCTACGTCATGCGCATGCGGAGTGACGCGAAGAACGGATCCTTGTATTAGCTCGCGGTCTAAAGTAAGTGTTGTCAGGATGTTTTCAAAACAAGAACAACGATGTTGGATAAAAATTGAATGTGCCAGAGGTCGTACAACACGACAGTGTCATCAAGGGCTTCAAGAAGCTTGCGGGAAATCTGCATTGCTTTAGAGAACCGTAGCAAGATGGGTGAAAGCATTCAATGAAGGACGCCAAAACGTGGCAGACATGCTGCGGCCAGGTCGTCCGAGTGTCAGACCTGCAAGCTGTTGCCGGCCACACTTTCTGCAAAACGCCCCTCTCATTTTGCATGACAATGCTCGGCCGCACGCAGCGCAAGCTGTGATTGATTTGTTCAAGCGATGGGGCTGGGAAGTGCTTTACCATCCACCATACTCCCCAAATCTAAGCCCTTGTGACTATGACTTAATTCCTAAGATGAAGGAACCACTTCGTGGCACTTGCTTCCAAACTGTTCCTAAGATTCTTGCGGCAGTAGACCGGTCCATGCAAACTATCAACAAATCAGGTGCTGCTACAGATATTCTGCGACTTCCACATCATTGGAAATGGGTTGTATACAATGCTGGCGACTATATTGAAGGACTGTAAAACATGGTGACATGAATCACTTTTGTATTCCTTGTAAATAAATAGTTGCTACTATTAAAGTTCCAACCCTCGTATTTCTTAAAACTGTACTAAGAAAAGATGACAGAGGCATTAAAAAGCTATGCTAATAAGTAACAGTTGTTCATAGAAGAATAGATGAAATGAGTAAGGATATTGAAAAGCAGAAAACAAGAAAATTTTCGGTTCAAATGGATCAATCAACTTTGAGAGACAGTGAAGCCGTACTTATGACTTATGAAAGATATATTGATAAAGGTGATTTTGATGAAGAATCTGTGTTCTGTAAATCATTAGAAATGACCACTACCTCCAAAGATATATATAGTAAGCTAAAGAACTTACTTAGATGCCAAAAATATACCAATGAAAAATATAACATCTTGTGCTGCAGATGATACTTCTAACATGATAGGGAAGAAAAAGGATTGTTTAAAATTGATGAAAGATGAGAATCCAGAAATGCTTCTTGTGCATTGTGTTATTCATAGAGAAACATTTTGCATGTTCTAAATGAGGAAATAAAAACTCTTGTGGATGCAAAAACGAAGATATCTGGTTTCAGTACCTTTATGGAATTATGTCAGGTGTATATTTACAACAAAAATTTTGAAAATTTCATTGGCTCCAAAAAATGTGAAGTGATGGATTCTACTATACATGTTATTGTCGTTCGTATAAAAAATATATCGGCTGATTTAAAAGAAAGATTTTTTGATTTGAAACAAATTGATTTCCTAACTTGGATCATGCTGATATATCAAATATGCAGTATCAAGAACTCGCAGAAATGCAAAATGATGAGTTAATTAAAGCTTTATTTAATATACAAGGCGCAATGGCTTGGCTTTGTGTGGAAACCGAAATCAAATATCCAAGTGCAGCAAAATGGACAAGAGAATTATTGTTATCGTTTCCATCTTCATATTTGATTGAATGTGGATATAGTGCCATAAATGAGATGCTGCCCCCTCCCCAAAAAAAGAAATAAATCGGCTGAATATAATAAAACAGGGAGACTTGAGACTGAAGTTAACTAAACTGGAACTTGACATAAAATTTCTTTGCAGCAAGCACAAGGGTCTCACTAAAGTTAAATAATTACTAATACTTAATATAACATAGAAAAAACTTTCATTAAAATTATTTTGTACTTGAATTTCAGTTGTCCGTTATATGTGTTGAAAGTTTACTTACTGTGCTTGCTCACAAAATTTCCTAGTAATTTCTTCCTAAAATATATTCAATTTTCTTTCATTAACATTTCAGTTTTTGAATATTAAAAATTGTGTATATGCGAGGGGGAGCATAAGAATTTTAGAGACGATTAGGAGGGGCATAGCGCAAAAGAAGTTTAGGAAACACTGCTTTACATTCTCATTATGTTAATTTGCACTGATGTTTAAAAATTAAGCATAAGCTTTACGTTAAATTTCAGATTTTTCTTTACTGCACGTGTCTGCACATTTATATGTGTGTATTGTTACGAGTTAAGAATCACTTACTTATTCTTAATGGATGAAACAAGTAATTTTTGTATAATATTTCTGATTTTGCAGCCATTTGATAAGTTGTCTTAGTTTTTCCAACCTATGCAGCGATCTCCCCCTTTTTTTTCCCATGCTAAAACATGTAAAACTACGCGAATATGGCATTACACATACTTAATATTATATACAATGCATTACTCTTATTACAAGTTAATTTTTTTACATGAATGTCATTAGGTTCTCACCAGTTAGATTACATACCAGTGTTTATGTGTGATGCTAACTGGCAAGCTCTTAACAAAGAAGAACAAAGAAAATGGAATATTTCTAATACTATATAAGAAGAGTTTTGTTTTCTTATCTCCCTTCATCTCCTTCTCATGTTTGATACTGAGATTTGTAAATTCTTATAGGTTCCTCTTTTCACAGAAAATATGTAATATCAGAATTAATATAGTGTAATAGGCTAACTGAATCTTGTAATTATTTTTAATTGAACAATTTGCATTTTAGAATTAATAAATTTTCAAAATTTCAGGAAAAAAACAGATGAAACTGCTGAAAAAGGTAGTTTAATTGGATGGAATATGAGATCAGTTCTCAATGTGTTATCTAGCAAAGTGATTTCAAATAATGAGATTTCTCTTTTGGGCTGGTGGATGGATCATGCTAAATGGGATATTGATATACGATGCTCCAATCAAAGGTGGACCTTGTGTTCAAAAGTAAATTTTACAAATTAATAAAATGCTTAAATATTCATAAAGTGTCTAGTAATGTTTTAACTTCTGCTGTTTCAGTTAAAATACATTTTATGTATTAGTCTGGATAGAAGAACAGTGTAAATTATTTATTGTTTTATAATGTTAATGTATCATTTACAGGGATTTAGTAGTACATGCAAGGTTGATGGAATTCGAGCAATTTATCAATATATAACATTTGCAAAGGAGTCTCATGTTACTGGATTTGATTTATCAGTTACTGCTACAGCAGATCAGTTGGAACCTCAGGTTATTATTTTCTTATAATTTGTGTATTTTTAATGTTTAAATTATTATGGGGTAACACAATTGCCAAGAAATTTTAATATTAGTTTTATGATTTCATTGTTTAAAGCTTAATTTTATAACTTTACTATTTAATTTATATGATGAGTATATTTTATCTTCTCTTCTGTATCTTACGTGTGAAAGTAGCTTGTAACTTTTTTTTTTTTTTGTATATTTTTCCCCCTTGAAATCATAAATGCTTCATTACTTTGCAAATAATCTTTTATAGTTTTAATTTCATAATTTCTTTGTGTAGTCTTACTAGATTTAAACTGATAACTAAAATTCATAAACTTCTAAACTTCACAAAGCCCAAATGATTCTGGATCTCCAAATTTAGACTGTGTCTTAAAATTGTTATTCACTATCAGGTTTCATATTATTCTTAAAAGCACTTAAAAATCTTTAAATTTTTTTAAAATGATTGTTGTTGCTTAAAAGTCATTAATTTCAACCAAAAATGGCAAAACGTCCTTAATTTTACTTACCTGACATTTCTGTTTTTTTTACTACTGCTATTTTGAGTGTGAATTAACATTTTCGAGGAATATTTTTTGGCAATGCACTGACAAGTATGTGTTTACATTTCAGTATTGTATAATATAAATGTTGGATAATCAAGTTTTAGAATCACAAGGTCCTGCCTCAGTTGAAACGTAAATATTTCAAAATAATTTCTTTTGTGCGAATGAACAGTTAATAAAATATTGCATCAAAAACAGCTTTCTCCTTTTTGGAAAATGAGTTCTTTTATTATGAGGTCGTAAATTTAGCGATTTCAAAATCAGTTTGTATAAAAAAAATTTTCTTATTTGGAGATTGCGAAATTTTGATTTTTTTTGCAACCATAATAATGTTGATAAATATCATAAAAATAATAATCTGTTAAAATTGCATTTAAGAAATAACGTTAAAATAAATCATTTTTATTTTCTCCTGCTATACTTTAAATTACTTTCCATCTTGGTAGAAGTAGCTAAATTTTCGGAAAATACCAAACTCTTGCAACCATGTGCATAACCATTCATCCTCCAACCATGTTCATAACAATAGTTTCAGTCAAGCAACATTGCTATTTTCGTATGTATTCTGTTTTGTTGTATTCCAAGTTCCAACAATTTTTATACACAAATCTTGATATTTCTTTGTCTTAGTTTTAAAACATGAGCTTGTGGGATTTGCCAGCAATGGAAGAAACTATGGTAAAATTTTGGCAGTAATAAAGAATTTTGCTGAAATTTTCCTAAAGAGAACAAGGAAATGCATTTTCTTGGTAGCTGCTGTTTCCAAAGATTGCATGAAGCCATAATTCACAATTTTCTAATTTTTTTTTAAGTGAAAGCAGACCTCTGTGTACTTTGGGAGAAGAATAATGCAAAAATAAGTAAATAAATAAAATAAAAAATACAGATAGATTTGAAGAAGAATGCAAGTCTTTTCCTTTTTAATGTATGATGTAATCCTTATTTCATAATTCAAATTTGTCTTTTCCTATGTTGGTATTGTTTAACAAACTTAACTATAAATATTGATACTTCAGGAATCTTTCTAAAAAAGAAGGCTCAAAAACCACCAACTTGCACATGCTAAGTAAATTTTATATTTTCATCCGTAAAAAATCATCAAATTGCTCTGAGGTGGTTACAATAGTACATAAGTACCCAAAAATGCTACTGTTAATTTAAAAACTCATTTGATTTGTCTTCTTATATATCTTTTTTTCATGTAAAGAGTTTTTTGCTCATGTATTTATTTTAGAATGTTTAAATGTGTATCAGTTTTCTCTTGAAAATTCACTTTACCCCCCTCTCTTTTTTTTTCTTTCTTTTTTTTCAGACCCCCCCGAAGTCCTGCTATGCTGCCTGAACGTGGCGGGGGGGTGTCACTGGGCGAAGTACGTCGGGAGCATAGCTCCTGGTAAGGCCACCCTAGGCGTTAAGGCCGCTCCAAAATGCCCAGCTAAAGCATAGCAGGTGAAGACCCTTCAGGAGATTAGCGTCTTGGTGATCGGGTGTCACAATCCCGAGGCTCCAGTGACCTGTCCTTTTCTTCTTTTTCCTCTCTTCTTATCTATCTCTTTTTTCCTATCTCTCTCCCTTTGTGGTTTCCTCTACTGGATGATGGGGCTCACTGTGAGGTGCAGCTACTATTCTGGTTTCTGTTTCACCATGGTGAGAAAACTGCCTATGCGTTTGCCGTGCATGGTGACCCGTAGGGTAGGAAAGGAGGATCTTGGTAGTTGAGAGGCGAAGTACTGTCCCCAACACGCTGCTTTGGCCTCTGCTTCTACTTAAAACGGGAGGCACTTAGTTGTCCCCGCCAGTGTCAATCGGCTAGTCACTTGTCCGCATAATTAGTGGCTAGGGGATGAGATTTCGGAAGTTCCTGCTTTCGGGAAAGCCGACTGTGGGGGCTTCAGTTTGCGTATAGGCCCGGCTAGCCCTAACACAGGGATCTGTGTTCCCTTGTTTGGCTCCATGGTGGGTGGGGCGGTCGGGCCCGAATCTTTCTATCTTTACAATATGAAAACTTTAACTTCTTCTCCCATATGGAAACAAAAAATTCTGGAGCTGCTAAGCGAATTTGCACTTTGACCATAGTTAGCACAAGCAAATATCCAAAGTTCTTAGTTATAACAGGTCAGCTGGAAAATTTATCACCATTCTTCATCCATAAGCATATTGTGGCCTTAGTAGGCGAGCCAAAATGCATAAAGAAGCTCCGTTCAGGATCGCTGCTCATCGAGACTATATCGGATGCACAATCATCCTCTCTCCTAAAAATGACCAATATGGGTGATCATTCGATCAATGTATCCCCTCATAAGTCTTTGAACACATCAAAAAGTGTCATCTCGGAAACAGACCTGATCTGAGGATGAACTTTCATAAGAACTAGCTGAGCAAAACGTGTGTGGCATCTGCCGAATAAAAGTCCGTAGGGACAGGCAACTAGTCAACACAAAACATGTTATTCTCACTTTCTCATCTCCAGAGCTACTGAAAGCCATTAAGGCAGGCTACCTAAACTGCCCCATAAGACCGTACGTGCCGAACCCACTGTGCTGCTTTAAGTGCCAACGGTTTGGCCATGCAAAGGCAGCATGCTGAGGAAACTTGGCATGTGCTTGCTGTTCAGCAAGCGGGCACGAAAGTCAGGAATGTGTAGCTGATCCAAAATGTGTAAACTGTCATGCTGATCATCCGGCTTACTCACGCAACTGCCCTAAATGGAAAGAAGAGAAAGAAATACTGCATATTAAGATTGCAGAGAAAGTATACTATCCTGAAGCTAAGAAACAATTTAGCATGGGTCAGCCAAGAACAAATATCTCCTATTCTCAAGCCACTAAATCATATCGGACAATAAGCACACAAACTTCGCATAGCACACAGAAAAAGACACCTGAATCAAAAACAAATGACAAGGAAAAAAGTTTTCTGCCACCTCCTCTCAAACAGACAGCAGAAAGTTCAAAAATAAAAACACAAGAAACAGAGAGTTCAAAAAAGAAAATTAAAAGCTGAGAAAGCAGAAGCTCAAGCCGAAGCTCTATAGAAGGGATTTTTTCTGACTTTATTGAATCTGAGATGGAAACAGATGAAGGCAAAGATCTCCCGAGAAATGTTCTGCCTCACAAAACAAAGAAACAACATCGAAGCAATAAACATTCCTAATGGCTACTCTCATCTCTGGAACTGCCGAGGCTTCTACCAGGGTATTGATGGTATTAAGCAGCTTATTAAGAAACATCAACCCATCTGTATAGCGATACAAGAGACATTCTTCAAACCTGGTAACTTTGCAAAGCTCCGTAGGTACTCAATGATAAGAAAGGATAAGACATTCAGTGAACGTGCAAGTGGTGGTGTCTGTTTGCTTACAGAGCCCTGCAAGTGCTCTCCGCTTGGATACCCCTCTCCAAGCGGTTGCAGTACAGTTGAACATTCGGACACTGACAACTGTTTGCAGTATCTACATCCCGCCTAATGAGAGCATAGATCAAGGAGACTTGGAGAATTTTAATTGCCCAACTACCAGTTCCGTTTTTTCTGATCGGTGATTTCAATGGACACAATCCCTTGTGGGGTAGTAAATAAACAAACTGACGAGGGAAGCAAATTGAACAACTACTCCACGACCACTGTCTCTGTATCCTCAATAGCACAGAAAGTACTTACTTTCATCAGCCAACAAGGACCTTTCATTCGATTGACCTTGCTATTGTTTCTCCACAGCTTTTGCCATTCTGTTCCTTTAATGTCGAGAATTATCCATATAATAGTGATCACTTCCCTATTATCATAAGCATTACAGGTAATGGGAGTTTTTCTATCCCTAGAACACCACGGTTTTTGTTGGACAAAGCGACTGGGAATCTTTTTTACATTATGCTCTTTTCACTGAAGAAATAGTGAAGAACGTGCACATTGATCAGGCTGTGAAGATCATTACAGATAAAATTATTGAAGCAGCTGATATATGTATCCCAAAAACGTCGGTAAAACTACCAAAATACTCAAGGCCTTGGTGGAATCATGAATGCCAAGATGCCATTAGAAAACAAAGGAAAGCGTGGAGCATTTTTCGGCGATATCCCACAGGTTCAAATCTTATAATATTCAAAAGGGCTAAAGCAAAAGCTCGGCAGGTGCGGAGAAAGAGTCAAAAGAATTCCTGGACCTCGTATGTATCCTCGATTACCTCCTCTACTTCGAGTAAGAAGGTATGGTAGAGAGTATCTATCTTAAAGATAAGTAGTGAATCAGTTAGTAGTAGAGAAGAAATTGCCAACGCCATTGGACAGGCGTTTTCAGCTGTCTCAAACAGCAGTAACTATCATCCTGAATTCCTTTCTGCAAAAATATGGATCGAAAAACAATCTATTAACTTTAAATCTCCCAATACTGAACCTTATAATCAGGATTTTACTATGCTTGAATTTAAAAGAGCCTTATCGCAGACAAGAAGTTCATGTCCTGGTCCGGATGGTTTTGCCTATTCTATGTTGAAACACCTCCCTTCTAAGTCATTAGCAGCCATCCTCTTTCTTTTTAATAGAGTATGGAAGGAAGAAGTCTTTCCAAATGCCTGGAGAACAGCTTTTGTCATTCCCATTGTTAAACCAGGGAAAGACCCTACCAGTCCGTCAAGTTACCGCCCCATTTGCTCTAACTAGCTGCCTTTGTAAACTCTTTGTAAAGATAGTCAATACTCATCTGGTCTATTCTTTGGAGATAAATAACTATCTTCCCTTATCAGAATGGTTTTAGAAAAGGACGAGCAACTGTCGATAACATCCTACTCTTAGAAACAGGTATACGTAGAGCGTTTGTTAGAAGAAATCACTATGTATCCATATTCTTTGATATAGAGAAAGCCTATGATACCACATGGAGGTACGGTATCCTTCGTGACCTCTATAACAATGGTTTACGAGCAAATATGCCGATATTCATCAAACATTTCCTACAGAATCGGAAGTTTTATGTGAAGATAGGCCCCACGCTATCTGACGTGTTCCATCAAGAAGAGGGTGTTCCACAAGGCAGTGTATTAAGTGTCGCATTATTTAGTATAAAAATTAACTCTATTTTAAAACAACTGCCTCCAACAGTCCATGGAATGCTGTACGTTGACGACCTGCAAGTCAGCTGTCACGGGGAAGACCTGAATGATATCGAGTGTAAACTGCAGACATCTCTCAATAGAATCATTAAATGGTCACAGGAAAATGGCTTTAGGTTCTCCACCCAAAAGACTGTGTGTGTGCACTTCTGTCGAAAGAAAATTCCTCACCCTGATCCCGAACTATATCTGCAAGATGTGCTGATTCCTGTAGAAAAGGAAATAAAATTCCTAGGAATGATATTTGACCATGAGCTTACCTTTCTTCCCCATATTACCTATCTAAAAAAGAAATGTTTAAAAACTATGAATATTCTGAAAGTACTGTCAAATACTTCTTCGGGTGCTGATCGAAGCTCAATGCTTCTTATATATAGAGCTCTTATTCGTTCGAAACTTGATTATGGATCAGTCATGTATAGATCGGCAAGGCCTTCAGTATTAGCCAAACTTCATCTGATACATCACCAGGCCCTTCGTATATGCACGGGTGCCTATAGAACTTCTCCAGTGGAAAGCTTGTATGTGGAAAGTAACGAGACCTCCCTGCGATTAAGACGTGAAAATCTTTGTTTCAAACACTATTTCAAAGTTTTATCACGAATCGAAACTCCTACACAGTCGAAATTGCTAAATGACACATACTCCCGTTTATATCAGGCACGACCATCATGTGTCCGTTCTTTCGGCTTGCGGATGAGTGATTTAATAGAAGAGTATAATTTGACCGATATAAATGCACAACTGGAGAATTTGTTTGGATTTCCTCCTTGAGAGGATTGGAGAATCCATTCTCTGGACACTTTTCGACACTGGAGTAAATCGCAAACCAACGAAATCATCTACAAGCAGATTTTTTGTGAACATGGAAGCAAATATAGGAAGTACATCCCTTTATATACAGATGGATCAAAATCTTAGGATCATGTTGGTGCCGCTTTCCTTACAGAGAAAAATAAAGTGGGGTTCCGATTACACACAGCTTGTTCTGTGCTTACTTCTGAGCTTACAGTAATCCATCTGGGTTTGACTTACCTTTCAAAACAACACTACATGAAGTTTATCATCTACACGGACTCCATGAGTGCCCTAATGTCTCTGGAAAATCACGCTCATCGTTCTCACCCAATTGTAGCCAGAATCTTGAAGTTGAATAATACTCTAAAAAATCGGGGGTACCGGATTCTTTATTTGTGTATTCCTGGGCATGTTGCCATTAAGGGGAACGAGTTGGCGGATATTGCAGCCAAGACTGCGACCACAATGTACAATCCTCAGATTCCATTAGCAGACATAAAAAAGTTTGTCAAAAGCAAACTTCTCAGTAAATGGCAGGGGCAATAGGATGACAAAGTCTATAATAAGCTGAGAAATGTGAAACCCACCATTGAATATTGGCCATGTACGGCTAATAGAAGGGAAGATGTTCTCTTGACTCGACTAAGAATTGGCCATTGTCGCCTGACTCATGAGTATCTCCTGAAAGGAAAAGAGAATCCCCGCTGCCCAAACTGTAATGCAAATCTGACAGTGCGTCACATCTTGGTAGAATGCCAGAGTTTTAATTATTTTTGACTAAAACACTTCAGTTGTTCAGAATTGGATTTAAGAAATTTAATTGGAAAAACTCATCATCGTAATCTGTTTCTGTTTTTAAAAGATATTGGCTTTTATGATAGACTTTAATTTGTTAGCTTTTATTGTAGACTTAATCGGTTCTTAGTCACCTTTTACCTAAGAAAGAAGATTTTACAAATGACTAACTGCACTGTTACCATGTGTCTGGCACAGATAACCTTGACAGGTTTTGTGCCAAAATCACAAAAATCAATCAAGCAATCAAATCAATCACAGAATGCAGAATTGGTATAGATAATTTTTCTTTTGAATTTTAGACCCTTTCACCTTGGAAGGTCTAAAGGCAAGATTATAGACCTACGATTTCCAGAAAAACATGCAGAAATGAATGGTGTCTTCATGGTATTAACATATAATAGACATTTTTATAGGAAATCTGTGGTGAATTACTTATCTTTTAGAGAAATTTTTTAAGAAGAGTGAAAAAATAATTTGTCCTTTCGATTCCCAAAGTCTTATGATGTTTATCTTTGCTTTATTTTCTTATCTTTCCAATAGACACAAGCATTAAAGCACTCAAAGAAAGCAAAGGAAGTAAAAACCTACAATTTATTAAAAGATTCATCATATATGTCTCAATCCACCATACATACCTCAGTGATGCTCTAAATTCTAAAAATTTTGCCAAAAATTTTGTTGCTTTGATGCTTCACTAATTCTAAAAATTCTGCTGCAATGCATCCAGCACCAGCCTTGACCATATGACATTTCATATTTATTCTCATTACTCATATTATTAAAGAAATAAAATTAGCAGTTTCTTCTATACATTCTTAGTACAAACAGCTCAGTTAAATCTGAAAATTCTAAAATGAAGAGAAATTTCATTGAAAAAGGAGTCGATTTTATAATGAGAGAGATAGTTATTTTTCAGAAGCGTATAGTTGAAACATAAAGAGATGAAGCAGAGGCTAGTGGGAGCATTGATTTGTTTATTGAAACAAATGAACTTGGAAAAAGATGCTAAAGAGAAGGAAATTGATGTAAATTAACTAAAATATCTGGAAATTTTTCAATTTAAAAAGATGCATAAACATTTTGTTGTTGCTTTAAAACAGTTATGTTTTAGAGTTTTTAATGTATATTTTATACTAATATCATTTTAGAAAAGATATCATAAATTATATCTGCTGTAGAATGTTCTTGGTGCTTTTTGAATAGATATTTTTTAGAAATTAAAAAAAAATGTAACTATGTAAATGTATTACAACTAAGATATTTAATTTTGTAATTTAAGTATTTCTAACTAACTGCTGACCCTTAGAAGTTAGCTCCACAAGTTAACTCCTTTATTGAATGCTTGTTGCGGATGCTAGATAAGTAATTACATTTAATTTTAATTTTTTACAAAAATGTAAAACTAATGTAAAACTGTATTCCTTACATAGTTAACGAGACTTCAAAATAATACAAAACAAGCTATCATCTCTAATAGTTCAGTGGCTTTGAATTAAAAACAGTATATTTCCTGGGTTATTCAACAAATCTACATGAAGCTACGACACTAAACCGCTCAAAGTGCAAATAACCTTCAACACTTAACAACATCAAGTATTCACATCTGTTCTGATCAGTGGCTCTCTGTCTGTAAGCAAGCTGTTGCGGTGGCAAAAAGTTTGTTAGGAGTCATGCTGATTATTATTTTATTTCACAGTTTAACAAATGCCACTTGACATAAAATTTTCATATACCTCTGGACTGAGCAAATACCTGATGAAATGATGCATAAAAGAAAGAATCATCTTAAAAACTAGTAAAATTTAAGTAAAAAACCACTTATCTTCTTTAAAACATATAGGACCACTATAAGTGTAAAATATAAATATTTCAAAAAATTTTATAATTTAATGCTAATAATTTGAAAAAATTTGTGAAGTTAATTTTATTCTTGAATTTGTTTTAATTAGGTTATGTTTAATGATAATGCATCCTACTTACAAATGTATTTAATTCACAAAAATTGCAAAAGTATTAAAGTGAAGTTTGGGTGCAGATAATTGCATTAGTTTATTTAGTTCCTATTTGCTTGATAGGACCTTAATTTTTTTCATTGATGGTCCTTAAAATTACTTAATTTCCATGTTCAGAAGTATGTGCATAAACTCTGTACATATGGAATGTGTTATTCTTGATTTATTTTGCACATAATAGTAATGCTTTTACATTTCAAATTGTGAAAATTTCACCGATAAGTATTAACGAAAATGGCCATAAAAATCAAAACATTTGATAAGAGTTAAAAAAGTAAAGGTAATTTAGCAGAAGGAAAAAGTCTGAATCTTTTAGTGCAAAGCTGTGCTATACATAAGTAACTAATATGAATCCTGTTTGTGCATGTGCCAACATGCATAGTCTGATAGGAAGTGTGATATTCAATGACTATAGCAAGACATCACACCTTTGCAGAATTACACTAGGGAAGAATGTGTATGTACATATTTTGAGTAGTAAGACCGAGAAACCAATAGATATTCATCAAATAATTAAAAGATAGTGCTAGAATTCCTGTCTGATGCTTTGGCAGGTTTAAAAGTAGCAATGAGAGTTTAAAAGTGGAGTGTTGACTCTCATGGATGCATTTCACTCCAGTCATATTCTTCAACTATACTAAACACTATCACTGTCTCAAAATGCAGTAATAACTCTGTAAATGGATGTAACTTATTAATCTCATAACATCTCAAACTTACAATATGAAATCTACTAACTCCAAGCAGCCATTTTACAGTCTCTTTTCTACACCGGCAGTGGTAACTCTGATCAAAATCACATTGTGTGAATACATTCCAGAAGTGCAAGCATCAACATATTACCTGGTTTTGCAATGCTCTAGCATTTGAACAATAGTTGTAATTAGTAAATATATAAACAAACTAGCATAAAATCATCAGTGTTTTGACTGTGTACAAACGATGTATAAATCAAGAACAATACAAGGTGATGTTCAATTACTTAGCAGTTCAGTTTACTTAGTCACAATACGATACTTTAATATTATCAGTGTATTCAATACTAAAATAATGATGAAGGCAATATGAATTTTTCTCATGGTAAATGAAGCATGTGGTGTACGGGTATATGCTAATATCACTTCTCTGACTTCAATAAAATTAATGTTTTATTACTTACAGTATTTTTTTAGATTTATTTATAATACTTATTTAATTCACATCGAATCTCACAAACAAAAAAATTGACCATTGTATTCTTGGTTTCCATGGTGAGTTAAATGTTGCCACTCTTTTTAACATGAGAAACTTGATGATGGCACAATAAATCAATGTGATCAAAGCAAGACTACACACCCCTTCCCAATGACACCAATTATGGAAGATAATATTTTAAGTGACTGGACATGTCTCTGAGTTCAGGTAATCTCGGTTTCATCCTGTGTCTCAGTTGTCTTCATAAGCCTTGAGTTCAGGTGTTTCGCTAGTTCTGTTTTCTGAGAATGTGATTCTTTGAAAGGAATATGTGTTTCTTACATTAGAAAACATGGTTTTACTCTCCCGATTGAAACTCTTTTAACTTTTCTCCGGATTTCAATATCAAAATATTTTTTCTTTCTTCTTGCAGGATATGGTCAAGATAAGCAGGCTGTAGTAAAGAATTGTTGATACTGTATAGGAATATGTGAGAACAGTTGGAAAGTTGTTTAGAAACAAATACTATTTTATTTCCATGGATTGTGGTACGTCTTGCCTTCATATCTGTTATTATATTCTGAAAGTTGTGAGAAAATTCAGACTGTTTCATGTGAGGTACTGTTAAAAAGAATTCTGGTAATTCTAAGGGAAATCCATGTACAAGTTCTGTGGATGAGCAACCCAAATCTTCTTTGACAGCAGATCTTATGCCAGAAGAAATGAAAGACATTGCTTCAAGCCTTGATTTTGATTCTGGATGGTGACATTTTAAGCTTCTTTTAAAATTCTGTGTTGTCTTTCAATCAAACCATTTGCCTGCAGACAATATGCAATTGTAGTATTTGTATGAAAACCAAAATATTTTCTTAAGGCTTCAAAAAGTTGGTTATCAAATTGCTGCCCTTGGTCAAATGTTATGTGGTTCGTAATTGCAAAGTTTGAAACCCAGGTATAAACCAGACCTTTAATGATTGCTTCTGTTCATTGATCTTCTAATGGCACTGCTTCAATCTGTTGTGTATAATGATCGATGATAGTTAGAAGATATTTTAAATATTTGAATCCTTTCCAAATAGGTAATGGACCAACCGAAATTATGTTTAAATGCTGGAATTTTCCATTGGAGGTACTTTGAATTCCTCAAAGGTGAGACACTGTATATCTGTGAACATGCTTTAGTCCATTGTTGGCAGTCTTTATTCATGTTGGGTCATATAAAACGTTTTGTTATCAATTTTTAGTGGAAATTATTCCAGGAGGGGATAAATAATGGATTGATGAAAATGTTTTCTGCCGAGATTCTGCAGTATGTCGAATTATAATTTGTAGAAGTATAACAGTAGGTTTTCTTGATATTCTTGTCACTGTTCATCATAGGGATTTGTAAGGTTTTTAAGTTTGGGTTGCTTCTCAGTATCTCCGAATCTTCATCTTCTTGAGAATCTGCTATAGTTTGTAAGAATATTTTAGATGGCACAGAAAGGGTGTCTAGATGAGAGAGTGTATCAGCAATGGTATTTTTCATTCCCTTGGATGAATGGGGTTATTAGTTGAGACTTGCCCAATACGTGACAGTTGTCTAGCTTGCTGTGCAGAGGCTTTTTCCAAATCTTGTTGGAAGGCAGATGTTATTGGTTTGTGATCTGTCACACATTTGTCCCAGTGTGTATTGTCAAAGATTTGCCTTCTAAGTCATATTTAAAATGTTTCACTGCTGTATAGATGGTAAATAGCTCTCTGTAATAGGTGCTATATTTTAGTTAGATGTCAACTCGAGGTTCTTTTTTTCTTCACAATCTGGTGTAAAAGAGCTCTGATGGCAGTGTCAGAGATATCAGTTGTCAGTGATTCAGTGTTTTGAGATGCATGAGTTTAATTTGTGCCATGACCAAATGCATTTTTTAAAGCTCGGAAGGTGTTTCTTCTTTTGCCCAGGTTGTTTTCTGCACTTCCTTTTGATTCCATTGAGCACTGTTTTAAAGGTTGTTGCAGTTGTGCACAATTTGATATGAATCTGTGATTCACCATACCTAAAAATCGTCGTAAACTAATGGATGATTTTGTTTCTGGAAATTATTGGTTGCATTAGATTTCTTTGAAAGAGGTTTAAGTCTTTTAACTGATACCTTGTATCCCAGAAAAGCTAGTGCAGTTTAACTGAAATTACACTTTGCTGCGTTAACTCTTTCAAGATGGCCTGCCTATCTTTAAGACATTCTCTCGGGACAGATGGGAGTTGAAAGGAATCATCTCATAGAGACAGGGTTTTGCGTTCGCTAAGCCTAACTTTAGAAAAATTTTTGTGTTCTAATCTTATAATTTTTAGTACTGTTTTAGATTATTACATTAGCTATTATATATGTTAAAATTAGCATCTAATAGTCTTTTTCCGTTACATGAAAATATATGTTAAAAAAGTTGCTTACTTTGAGAAATAATTTTCAGAAGCATTATTCAAATTATTCTGAATATTTAATTGATAAAGCACATTAATAAACATTTAAATTTATAAAAAATACAAGAAAAACTATTTACAAGAAGAAGTAAAAAACTCTTTTCTGTGAGCTAGAGCTCAGTCTCTGACAAAACACTAGAAATGTCCCTCTCCAACTCTTTAGAAAATGAATGATCACTCTCACCCATGTCACTAATTACCATGTGACTATATCCTTCATCTGATAAATAACCTTTGTTCAACATAATAAACTGAAATCGAGGTTTTTTGAAATAGAAAACATGAAAGTACATGAAATAGAAGCTATAAAAGCAAAGCGTAACAGAACCTCACATATTAACCTAAGAGACCATACATAGTACCAAAAAAAGAATAAGAAGGATTTGAAGGGATATCAGAAATGCGAATGTTTATATCAGGCGGTGAGTTGAAGAGCTAAGCTCTGTTTGTTCAAATTACGCTTTCCCTCCTCACCTGTGACAGCTGATACCAACGTTACGCAGAATGTGATCAAATTGAAGGTCAGGAATCCTAAAACTATGTTCAGTTCAAAAGTAATCGATGCAGGACACCATCTAGTAGCCTTTAAAACATTCCAGACCCTGGCTCAAATGGTGTGACGACTGAAGGTGAACAAGAAAATGCTCTGGCATGCCAGCCAAGAAATGAGTGCATTTCTTGTTGACATGTATGCGTGTCTGTCGGCTCGAAAGGATTAATGCACAGATCGTATTCATATAGTCTCTTGAGGACTGCTCGTACATGTTGCCAATGAGTTTCTTCATCAGGAGAAACTATTAGAATGTCATCCATCATTGTAAAATTAAAATTCTAGTCCTTTCAGAGCTGCATTGCATAGGCCGAATGTCATGAATGGGAAGGCCATGCAGATTTCTGTTTTCAATATATCTTTCTCAACTGAAACTTGTTGGTATGCTCTAGTCAGGGTTGTGGTGTCACAAAGGCAGAGTTTTGGGTAAAAAGAGTCTGAACTGGAGTCGCTAAAACACGTCGACTCTGATTACAACTCCAATTTTTGTTGGACAGTTTCAGTTTGAAATGAAATTAAAGTGAAATGAAAAAAGAATTAATAACAAACTGAGTATTTATTTTTATTTGTGGACTATATTCATTAATACTATTTTGTTATTTTCCATTTGATTGACATATTAATAAATAAATAAGAGAAGAGGATGGATGTAATATTTGCCATTATTCATTAAACTGATTCATTTAGTTACTTCTTCAGCTCATAGATGGCATTATTGTAGCATAATTCCCAACAAGAAAAAAGAGCTCATGGCTGCAAAATGCATCACATGCTACAAATCTCATTGTTAAATTTTTAGGCAAACAGCAGTAGCAGCAAGGACTCCCAAAAATGATGCCATTCTTAGGAAGCGAGCAGGAAAAGGAGCAATTATTGATCAAGCAACATGATGGGGAAGTACATATTTGATGATAAAGAGGTTGTTAGAATTAAGAACTTTTTTAGAAGATGTTGATAATACTAATGCTTCACTAACAAAAAGATTGTGGAATGATCTTGCAGAATTGGAAACTCTTCTTTCTATGCCATATATAGCCACAAAAAAGCTAAAATCTGAAGAAGAATTAACAGGAGGCTTGTTTCTGCAAGAATGGAAAAATGTGATGTTTGTTCTTTCTAAATTAGGACTGCAGAAGGAATCATTTCCTCAATGAAGAAAAGAGAAACTAGTTTGTTAGACAATGAGATCTTGTTGGGTTCAGTATATACAGATCCTAAACACCAAATTTTCTTAGGTGATGAACAAATTAAAAAGGCAGAGAAAGGCACCTATGAACTTTCACGAAGAATGAAATTATTCTCAGAACAACTGGGGTATTCAGATCAAGACAGTAGACTGCAGACATTGCAGCTGAGTCTCTATCACCTTCTTCCATTGATAAATTAGATTTTGAGAAATATTTCAATAATATTGAAAAGGCTAAGGCAAAGCGAATGAAAATGAACCAAGAGACTTTAGATATAAAAATGAAAAAATACAAACAAGATTTCTACACAGCCCTTGAATAAATAGAGAAATGCCCGCTCTTGCAAGATGCCTCTTTTAGAACTTATACAAATTTGCCCTGAAAAGTTAAAAGAAGTAGCTCTAGTAACA
>KK115843.1:510516-550328 GCA_000611955.2 Stegodyphus mimosarum | reverse complement strand
GAAAGACTATTCATAGCTCTGAAATTTATCAAACTGGATCTACGGTCCTTTATCAAAGAAGATCTTGCCGAAGCTATACTGTTTCTTTGAAATTACTAAGGCCAATTTTTTCATTTCATAATAAATGCTAATTAATATAAATAATTTGCTACGCCATCAATTTTTTTTTTCCTGTAGCTTCTTTTATATTTAAAAAAATAAGCTGTAACACGTGTATATGTTTATATACACTCATGTCCATAAATTAACCCTTTGATGGTTATGAACGAGTTCAGCTCGCAATCGAATCGTGCTTCATCGCGCAAACGAGTTCCGCTTGGTAGCAAGATTTTGACCGAAATGGTTAGTAACGAGCACTACTCGCGTAGTGAAATTTTTCCCCAATGCACGCTGACGAGCTGACTTCATTCGGCATTATTATTCTGCACTGATTGTGTTTCAAACGAATGCTACTCGCGAAATTTAGTTAGTTTTACTGTCTACAGATGGCAGTACGAGTTCCATGAATTTCTTTGCATAATGAAGGTGGATTTTTTTCTTTTTGACCTTGTTCATTTTATACGTATTTTGGCGCGGTTTTTAGGGTGTTTGTACAGTAAAATGGCTCAAAAGCGAAAGTTAGATAGTTATGATGATGATGATGATTATGATTGTGATACAGAAAGCTTATCAAGTTTTGAATCTGATGAAGACTTTGTTCACAGTATTTCAAGCGATGAGGGAGATTTTTCGAGTGTTCGACAGTGGTGTATAATTGATTCAAGTTCTCACGCTCCTAGCCGATTTAGTTTTACTGGTGATGTAGGCATGAAAGCTTGCATGACAAATATTTCTGATCCACTAGAGTATTTTGAGCTGTTTTTTACTGATGAGATTATAAATCATATTGTTACGGAAACCAACATTTTTGCTGCTGAAAATTTAAATAAATTTAAGAGCAAAGAACAATCCAGAACTCATCATTGGAATGAAACTCATTAAAATGAATTGAGAGTATTTTTTGCAATATTAATTTTGCAAGGAATAATTACGAAACCAACTGTAAGAATGTATTGGTCGAAAAGAAAGTTAATTGAAACTCCTAGTTTTTCTAACATCATGAGTTCGATAAGGTTTGACCTTATTATGCAATTTATTCATTTTGATAGGAATGAAAGCACTGATTCTTCTCATCCTCAGCCAAAACTAAAAAATACATGGACTGTTTTAAAGTACTTACAGAAAAAATTTTCGGAAGTTCATACACCCGAACAAGACATATGTATCGATGAAAGTCTATTGCTGTATAAAGGGAGACTTTCTTGGACCCAATACTTACCTCTTAAAAGGGCCAGATTTGGTATCAAGATGTTTATCTCATGTGAATCTCATAGTGGATATGTGTGGTCTATTATAATTTATGTCGGTAAAGACACAGATATATCTGAAGAAAATAAAGAATGTCCGTTTTCTACTCAGGTAGTTTTGACATTGTCTAAGCCGCTATTAAACAAAGGATACTGCCTTACTATGGATAATTACTACAACTCTCCCGAGTTAGGGGAAATGTTATTGAAATCTAAAACTGATTTTTTTGGAACATTAAGACCTAACAGAAAAGATCTACCAAAGGAACTGAAAACAAAAAAGCTTAAAAAGGGAGACTTACTTGCCTATCAAAGAGGTAAGATGATGATCATGCGATGGAGAGATAAAAAATATGTTCATTTTATAAGCTCAATTCATAATCCTGAAATCGTAAAAGTCCCAAATAAATTGAAAAATGTGGAAATAGAGAAGCCTAAGATTGCTTTAGATTATAATAATACGATGGGCGGCGTAGATCGCATGGATCAACAAATTGGATACTATGATGTAACCCGATCTCGACAAAGGAAATATTACAAGAAAATATTTCGTTATTTATTGGACATAACAATTTTTAATGTTTTTCAGCTGTGGAAAAAAAAGGGGAATAAAAAATCAAATTTGGAATTCAGAATTGAACTAGCTGAAAGAATTGTTGAGAAATATCACACTCATAGACATTTGAAATCAAAACCTGCTGAAGCAGTTTCGAATACTTTAAGATTGTCAGCACGCCACTTTCCTGATTATATTCCACCTACAGAAAAAAAGAAAGAACCTACTAGACGATGTGTGGTATGTTGCAGCAAAAATGATGCTAATGGAAAAAGAATTCGCTGCGAAACACGTACATATTGCAAAGACTGTAATGCCCCATTATGTGCAATTCCATGTTTTAAAGTATATCACACACAAAAAGATTTTTAGGTAATTACTGTATTTATACTGTGCTTCATAAAGTTTTACATTAGTTGTATTTATTTAGTCCTTTCAATTTAATATTTGTCTTATATTTATAATTAGCTATTATTTATATAATTGGTTATAATCATTTATAATTTACTGTTTTATAATTATTTTGAAGTCCGTAAAAACTGTTATTTATGTACTACAAATACTTTAAGAAATTTTTAAACCGCGCGAGGCGAGCTGTCTACGGCATTGCCACAGAAAGGTGACATTTTCAGAAGAACGGCGGGGGAAAACAGCTGCCACTTTCGACTACTGTTTACTCCTAATGCTGCGCGAATTAAGTAAACGGAAACTGCTCATTTCCATAACCGTCAAAGGGTTAAGGATAATTCGGAGTCACGCAGAAATCGAACTCTAAAATAAATATATCACCTGTAAAATCACTACACACATCTTCAAGAATCATATGCAAATTTCAAGAAGTAACCAGATGACACCAATGGTAAATCACAATGACGAGAGTGTAAGAGAGTGATATATAAGGAATACAGGCAAAGAAGTAACATTTTTCGCAGGCGTTTTATAAGCATTTCAGTGCAATAACCGAATAGTTATGACACAAAGGACGCATTTGGATGATTTTTTACGTGGTAGAATTATCGGTTGTCTGGAATGTGGGCGTACCCAACTAGAAGTATCAGACGAACTTGGAATTGCCCAGAGTGTCATCTCCAGGCTTTGGCAACAATTCCAAGATGATGGTAATGTGAGTAGACGTTACAGCACAGGTCGCCCCAGAGTTACAACGCTGAATGAGGACCGGTATTTGGCAGTTACTGCCAAAAGAAACAGGTGAAGCATAGCCTCAGACCTGTCTCGTCAGCTCTCTTCAGCCACTGGTACGACAATTTCAAGGCAGACCGTGTACAGACGCTTAGGGCAGATTGGTCTATATGCTCGTAGACCTGTCAGATGCGTTCCACTTACTGCAACTCACTGTCGCCTGCGGTTAGCCTGAAGTAGAGAGCATGCATTATGGACACCGCAACAGTGGGCTTGTGTGATGTTTTCCGACGAGTCCAGGTTTAGCTTGCAGTCTGATTCTCGCCGGACTTTCATATGGAGAGCTCCAGGTACCCATTACCACCAAGAAAACATCATTGAACGACACTGTTACGGTGTTGCAGGAGTGCTCGTTTGGGGTGGAATTATTCTGGGTTCCAGAACTGACCTGCATGCTCAAATTGGAACCATGACAAGCCAAATCTGTCGGGACGTCACTCTGGAACAACATATACGTTTATTTCGGGGCGCCATGGGCGCACAATTTGTGTTTATGGATGACAACGCCCATCCTCACCGTGCAAACGTCGTAAACGAATGCCTTCAATCGGAGGATATCACCCGTATGGACTGGCCAGCATTCTCACCGGACTTGAATCCAGTAGAACACGTGTGGGACATGCTTGGCCGACGAGTTGCAGCCCGTCAACCTCCTCCTACATGTCTACCGGAACTTCGGAGAGCATTGCTTTTTGAGTGGTGTAATATCCCCCAAGATCAGATTGATAATTTGATACTCAGCATGCCTAGGCGTTGTACGGACTGTATTGCATCGTCTGGGAGACATACAATGTATTAACAATCATACCAACCATGTAATATTGTGTTTTTTTTTGTAAATAGGTTATTTTTGTAATTTGCTCCTGGGAGAAAAATCGCTATTTTTTTTAATAATATCAAACATTTAGCATCTTTTTTTCTCTTTACCTTTTTTTTAATAAATAAGCTTTACAAATATGTCAAATTTGTTTTGCTTCTTACTCTTCCTTTGCCTGATTTTGCATTATCCTTAATTTATGGACATGAGTGTATATGAGAGAGTCAGACTCCACAGCCCTGGCTCTAATAAGATCTGTCTATGAGAAAACTGTTGCTCTCACTAAAATGTAACTGCAGTGTGTCAAAATGGAAGAGTGTATCTATCAGGAATCGTGACACTGTTTAACGTTTGATAGTCCACACAAGGTCTTCAATCACTTGATTTCTTTATAGCAAGATGTAGTGGACTCGACCAGTTACTCTTGGATAGCCTGCATAAACCCATTTGGAGCATAAATTCAAACTCCTTTTTAGCTGCTTTGAGTTTTCCAGCCAATAGCCACTTAGCTTTGATGAAAACAAGCAGACCTCTGGTTTCAATCTAACGTTCCAATTTTATGATTTTTCAATTTTATTGTTAACTACATTCAGTTTTAGCAAATTATTGAAATCATTAATAATACTTTTATATGCATCATGTACTGCATTTAAAATTAGAATATTATTATTTTGAAAAGTATGAATTCCATTAATTGTTAACAATGTAGTGCCACAATCAACTTGTGATTTTTGGAATCTATCAAAAGGTTAAAATTTGCAGGAAAATCCATACGTATTATCAGGCTATTCACTTCCACGATTACAAAGAGCCAACTGAGTGATTATCTGAGTCCAACATCTGAGTTTTCATGTAATTTGCAGGAAACAGTTCTAATTTTGAGACAATTCCTATTTATGCAGGTAATGGAGGAATAACGGATAGTTCTGCCCCAATATCTATTAAAAACTGGGTAGCTGATTCTTTGTCGCTGAAGAAAAGACACTCAGCTCCACACCTTGTGCAATATGTATTATACTTACTTCATATATAATATAAAATATGTATGGTTATAGTGTATTTTGTTTTTCTCGTAGAAGTTTTATACCCTTTCTTCGACTGTTAAAAGTGACTAAAAGACATTAAAAGAATAGCAATTGTTATTCTGAGCATTTGATAATTTTTTTCTTTTCGTCCCCCCCTTTTTTTGTAAATATATGTATTTCATTTATAAATTTAAGCAATTATCATACTATTTGCTATTTTCTTTTTACAGGCAGTTGGTGCTTCGTTTGGAGCATTAGCTCTGGTGAAACTTGCAGATGGGAATGTAGAAAATGTTCAGTGAGTAATTCCTGAAATTTCTTTGCCATACTTGCTAATTTCATAAAGAATTCATTTTTTAATACATTTTAGTAATTTGTGAAGCTTAAATTTTAATCGGGACTGTTTGAATGAAAAAATATTTGAGTGCAGAATCAAAATTTTCTTCCAGTTATTTTAAGGGAGAATTTTTAATTTATCAGAATGAATATTGTGTCTATGTTTTTTGTAAGTAAATAGCTCTAGGTATCTATTTTCCTGTATAATTAGCCATTGCAAATTAAATTTTACCCTAGTTTTCAAATGATGTAGTTGTTAACTTTTGAAATTAATCTTTTATTTATTTTACTTTTACTGATGTGCTTTCTGTAATATATCGTCTGTAATTCAATCATCATTTTGAAGATGAGAATGAATTCACAAATGTATTTCTTGGGAAGAAAAGAGAACTATTTTAATTGTTCTTCCTTCTAATGGAGTTCTTTTGCACCTTAAATTAGTTATTTATTTATTTTCATAATTTTTTCAAATGGCATTTTCATCAAAACCAGAAAATATAGAGATCCTCCATTTTCGCTTGTTATGCTTTTTAAACTGACACATCAATTAATATTCAAAGGAGAATTAATGGTGAAGTTTGTGCACTTACCATTCTGTACTAATTACAGCACTTTCACTATTTTGAATGTTACATCAGGAGCAAAAAAAATCTTATGAAACCAATTTCTCTCAAACTCTGCAGGATTATAAAGAGAACCCTTAAGGAGATCTTTACCCCCCCTCCAAAAAACAGAAAAAGAAAATTATAAGAAATGTTTTTAAGCCAATATCATGAAAAATGATGAAATGCAAAAATTTCATATAAAAACAGCAAATTTTTTAAAAATAATTTACTGTATTTTTTCATGAGTTTATTCAAAATTCTTAGATGTTACTTATTAAAAATGCTCAAAATACAAAAATCTGATATATACACATTGAACAAATAATTGCATATCAAAATTTAAGTTTTTCCTCCTTTATATTTAAGAGAAATCACATGTCAGCACTCAAGAAAATCTCTCCTATGTATTGTTATGAACCGAAATGCTCCTGTATTATATTTTTGCATATCACAGTCGTACATTATAAATCAGATTCTAAATTTTGGTAAATTTTTCGATTTGCTTTTTGGTTTTATATCATTCTGGAAGTTTTTGCAGTTCCATAAAGCATGAAAATAGAACAAATGTGTTGGTTTTAAATCTGCTTTGTTAATTGCATAGTGTATATATTTGAATCATTGAAATTTTGGTCAACAGACATACAAATGGGGCATAAAATAATGTTCATTAAATATGGACACATCATGGTTAGAAATCCTTGAAAAAACATTGTATCAAAAATAAAACTACTGCAAAAACCCACTCTTTTGTAACTAAAGTAATCCTTTCATGAATAATGATTTTAAAATCTTCCCAATTTATGTCCCTCATAATCTCTTGAAAAGCATATTATTTTTTTTTTCCTCTCCTCACATAACTTCTCAAATAAATGCAGTGATCTTCTATCTGAGCTTTGTCATACTTTCAGTGACTGAATTTTGACAAGTCTCCTCTTCATTTTCCTAACTCGCTTACTTTTCACAATATCAGTTTCACAAAATTAAAAATATTTTCATTTATAAAGTGGCATGAATCTATTGAGACATCACTTTCTCAAAAAATAACTGAATGTATCCCAATTTTTTTTCCTCCGATAAACATTTTAAAAGTACTAATCCAAATTTAATTTATTGTCACCAAACAAAAACCCATATCTTATCAATTTGTGAGTTTCACAAACTTTCCTATTTCTAACATTTCTGCAAATCAAAAGCATTAGAAAGATTTTACTTCCCTGCATTTTAGACATAACATTTCAAATGTAACGAAGTTTGTTTCATGTATAAACTCCAAAAGCAGAGGCCGTTCCTGATGCAAATATCATACATAAAAAGCCTTATTTCCTACTCCTTGACCTAAGATCAGCCTAGCATTTGGAAATTTCATCCTCAAATTCTGGAAAAAATTTCCTGAATGCTCAAAACACAAGGCATTTGATTAACATAAAGAAAATCGAATAAAAGATTAAAATCAAGAAACCATACAACCTCATAAAAGAAGTTCATGGAAATGCATCCTGTTAGGTGGGAGGGATTCTTACTTCACAGTTCTAAAATCTCCAAAATTATATCAAATTTGAAAACAGAAACTGCAGTGTAAAAAAGCTGTGAAAGGCAAAAAGGAGTTTTACTACGTATGTGCTAATATAATATATATATATATATATAATGAATGTGTATATAAAATAGTGAAAAATTACAGTAGATTATAAAAGAACTAAAGAAAAGGGTTTTTTGTATAAAAGTTTTGTTTTGCATTAATTTTTATTTTTCCATACATATATACTATTTCATAAATAAAATTTCAAAACAAAATAACATTAAAAGCATTAATAATACTTATGTGCTCAAGTAACTAATCTGGATAAAGCAATTCGTGTATGTCGAGAATCACTGTAAAGCAAAAATGGACCGATTAGTGAACAGAATATACCTTCTTTGATTTTCAGTCCAGTTTATATGACAAAGTGTAATATTCAAATGCTCCCTGTGGTGCATTGGGTTCTGTCACAGCTGTCAGAGGATTATCCTAGACATGTGGAATATGTGTGCTGGTACATGGACTAATGCAACCAGAACCTGGCCATTTCATACTGCATTCTTTTCATGGATGAAGTCATTTCCTACCATGAAGGGATCTGCAATCAACACAGTATTCATGTGTAGAGCCATGACAACCCACGAAGTATCTACTCGCATGTTGCCCAATGGCAGCTTTCATAAAATGTATGAGTGAGTATATTTGATTACTTAATTGGACCATATTTCTTACCCTCCTTTAGTGGGTGGTAAAAAATATCACATTTTTCTGGAGTAGGTACTGCCACAATTACTTGACAGTGTTCCTATGTCTGCTTGTTGGGCAATGTCGTACCAACTCATTTTGCCCATGCCTTATGGGAATACTTAAGCAATGCATTTGTGCAGCAGTGGGATTGGGTATGGGGGACCTGTCCCATGGATATCATGATCACCCGATTTACCTAGCTTGAATTTCTTCTTATGAGAACCCTGAAAGCCAGGGTGCATAGTATCCCCATTGACTGTAATACTGGCCTCATTGCAAGCGTCTCTGTGGCAGCTGCAAACGTCTGCAACATGCTGGATATTTTTAAAGGGTTTGACAGTGCATGCTTTGCCACTGTGAAATGGTCAGTGAAATAAAAGTGAATGAACTTTGAGCTCTTGTGAAACTCAGAGTGTATAAGTATTTTAAATTATCACTAAATAAGGAGTTCTTCAATCCATTGTCATTCCTGCATCTTTATTTATTCTTCAGCTAATCAGAGGTAGTAGAGAAAAAAAAATTGTTTAAATTCATTGCGATTGCAAACTGGCATTTAAAGACCTTAAAAATGTCTTGACTTTATTGATGATGAAGGTTGCCGACATTTCATAATGTGGCGTGAGGTATAGAATCTCAGCCATTTTGAAATGGTGCATCTTTATGGCTACCGTGAACATCCGAATGTCCAGTGTATTTCAAAATGTCTGAGATGCCAAGTGGTGCCCACATTTACAAAACATTGAACAACTTCATTATTAGGAATATTGTGATTTATATGAAGCTTCTGGTCTGTAAATGTCAATTTGCAATCACGGTGTATTCAGATTTCCTTCCAATACCTTCCCTGATGGTTGTCAATGCTTTTCCTGCAGCAGCCCTTAACAATGATAAAGTGGTTAAGTGTTAAAGTGATGATAAAGTGGTTAGTAATGTTGACTGTCGTATACCAAAGGGCCCAGGTTTAAAACCTGGAGATGGATGTTTGTGAATGTAAAGTGTCTGCAGCATGGCGGGTACGGAAAATATACAGCAAGACAAAAGCCCTCTCAAGTGGTTTGTTGGTAGTGGAAGATGTCTTTCAAAATTGGGATGGAACCAGTCAAAGTAGTACAGTCACATATGGTGCTCAAAGGCTTATGCCAATGAATGATGCAGTCTGCACTCTTTGCCACAATAAAATTTGTGGTCTTCTTCTGATTAGGTCAGACAAGTGAGATTAGCCATGACAACAAATATACATCTGTAAATTAAGGGAGGAGTGACTGTGCATGTTTAAAAGGTGAATCAAAAAAGGAAAATAATATGATATTAGATCCTTACAATCTTTTAATTTTTAATCATATATCTCTCGTAATTTGATTATTATATGTCTAAGTTTCTTGTTTTATTTATATATATATTTATTTATTTAGAATACAGTTTCCTTCCAATATTGAACCCCTTACGACTCAAAGCATCAGCTACTCTGGGACACCTTTTATTAGTAGTGTTGTTGTAATGCTTATGTGCTATGGATACACTGGTAGTATTCATTTTACAGATCCAGTTTTGATGCCGCATGGTAAGTTTATTGAAATTGTCCAAAGGCATGTTTCATGAATAAATAATTAAATATTTCAGAAATTTTAATTTTGTTCAAAAGTATTCATAATTGTGAATGCTGTAGGGGGACTAACAAGGTTTGGAAGAAAATTCAGTGAAAAAAATTAGTTCTGAAAGTTGCCAATAGGGAAAACAGCTTCACAGTTAAGAACCTGAAAAATCAATAAGAAAGGAAAACAATTCCGCAGAACACCACTTTAATGCAGCAAATGAACTACCCGAAGATGTTGAGATGCTATTTCTTTGCACCATAGCTCTTCATTCAATAACAGCACTTCCTCATTAGGGCTTCTTATGATGAGTCCATGTTCTCATGGATCACATACTGTATCCTGTACCGAAATGTTTAAGGGCCGAATATGACATATTACCAGCAATCCATGCTCAAAAAAGAATGGTCCACTGATGAAATCTTGATTTTTTGCGAATGCAGTGGAATTTCCTGAACTGCATGGGATTGCGGATGCTCAAATTCAAGAACGGTGAATGTTAACAGTCCCATTTAGGTGAAAATGGGCTTCATTTTCCCACAGAATTCTCCATGGCCAAGCATCGTCGACCTCCATACAAGAAATGTCAGAGCAAATGCTACCCATTTATCACAATTGCTATGCTTTAATTCCTTCACGAGGCTTAGCTTGTAGGGTACAAGTGAAGAACTTTCTGCAAGATTTTCCACTGTGTGGAAAGATTCCAATCAAATTATTGTGCCATTTCCCAGGCACTGCTACTACCAACAATGGTCCAATGGTTGCTGTCAATGATTGCAGTTGGAACATCAGTAACTGCCTGTTCTGACGCCAATTTCCACTCTCTACCAAACTTTGCTGCTTAGGATCCTCCCTCTTTAAACTTCTGAATCATGCCTTTTAGTGCATTAATTGATAGAGCGCTTTTACGTAGGTTGTTATTACTTCTAAATTCATGAAGAGCAGTGGTTGTGTTCAATTAAAGATGAGATAACTTCACAAGTAATGGATCCTGATGTAAAGTGAGATGTATGTTGAACCTAGCTAACATTCAGGATGTCCTTTGGTGTTCTTCTCTTATCTTTATAGACTGAATTACTGATGCTGCTAGCGTTTACATAACCAGGAATTCACATTTTCAAATTTTACCTGTGTTTCATGATATTTTCAGTTGTGTAGACTAGAGCCGTATTGGGAACTTTCTGAACTAATATCTTTTCACGAGATCTTTCTTCATGTGTCATCGTTAGCCCCTGTATCAAATTTGGTGTTATTGTAGATGATGAATCGAGTGACAGATGACTCTGAGTAGTGTCAATTAAAAAAAAAAGCACCCTGCACATTACATACGCATTGCTATGTAAATAAATATTCTGGAATGTTCATTAATTTAATTATTTATTTGATCTTGCTTTATGTATGAATGTAGATTTTGTCTTGGAAACAAAGATCTGCTTTTTGAAAATTTTCGTGAAGAATAAAATCAAATTTTTTAAATTTCATCAAGCTATTAATTCTGTGAATATAATATGTAATGTAAAGCTATCCTGATTATTAATGCATTTACTTTTTTAGATTTGAAAAGACAAACAGATTAAAAAGTTCTCATCAAAACTTGTGTAGTTTCAGTTCATTAGAAATTGCCATTGGTGCTTGTGGTGTCTTGCATAAGTTTTCGAAACCAATACTTACTTGACATTTTTATAGTACCTGCCAGTGGCTAGTGCACTGAAATTGACAGGTAAGACCACTGAGTAGTAATATAGGGTTACTGCAAATGAGAAACAGTTTTCAAAGCATTATATATTTTTTTAAATATAGAGAAGTGGTTCTCAACCTTTCTTGTCCCATGCAGGTCTTTATCATTGATAGGTCATCCCCCCTCTTTTTATATATATATATATATATATATATTTACATTTAGAGTACTTTTAAATGTGTTTTAATAAATTAAATATTGATAAATACCAAAACTCGAATAAAAGTATTTTATATTCATAAACTAAAACTAAATGCTTAAAAGATTTACTAATTATTGATACATAAAAAAAAACCTGAAATTCTCATTTTCCTTAAACACTACACATATTTTATGTGTTTTATGCATAATCAAGCTCCGTCAATGTCTTTTGTACACTCTTCTGATAATGGTGTTTACTACAGCGTTGGTTGCATTCCCAGAAAAGGCAAGTTTTGTTGGCAGTGGAAGATATATACAAAAACAGTCCTTAATATACCTCTAAAAGAGGTGTTAGATAAGAAGACCTGAGGGGCTGTGCTGCAGAAAGGTATAGAAAACCTCAGCTGCTACTTGGATTATTGTATTGTGATCAATGGATAGAACACACATAGAACATTTTTTTTTTCCTGTTGTGTTTATGTAGAGGAGGGAACTTCACAAATTTCTGGTTCCTTTCATGAATGGATAATTACTGTATGTGTAATACATAAAAAATAGAATATTTTGAGTTCTGATGAACCACATATAGTAGTTGATCCCAAGTTTAATATAGGCAAATGAATGGACTGACTGCATAGAATTTTTATGATTTTGATTGTAACATGATTGCAAGCCAGTTTTCTTTAGAAAATCATCAACAAATGCATTATATCTTAAGACATAGCCATTTCAGTGCTTTGTTACATAATAAAGAATGCATTTGATTTTTACCGATGAAATATTTCTTGCAATATTCTTTCTCTTCTTTAAATGAAATAAAACACAAAAAATGCAAATTTTAGTGAAAAAAGTGGGTGTTTCCTATCATTTAAATGATTCCCGGTTTTCCAATTGATAAATTTGTGATTTTTTTCTATCACTGAGAGACAGCACATGATTTGAGAGCACTGTAAAGTGTAGTTTGCATTTTTTAAGAAAACCTAGATGTTCTTGATATGAAGAGATATGAAAAAAATTGCACACCATGTGTAAGGTGCTGCTTAAATGTAATAACATTTTTATGTTTGAATTGAGACAGATATCTCGAATAAAATAGTGTATTTAATTTATATGCTTTGGGAGATGATTCTGTAAAATAATATTCACTAGACTTTGAATTGATAGGATGGCTAATTTTCCGTAAACAGGGTAAGTTGGCACCAAACTTTTTTCCATTTGCAATGTCGAACTTCACATCGCCATTTCATTTTGCAATTGCCAATTGCAAAAGGAAATGGCAGTGTAAAATCTAGCATCATCAAACAAAAATGATGCTAAATACAACATAAATTATTACATACTAGCATAAATTACTGCAAACTAAAACATAAATTTAAAATAAACTACAAAAAGTTCAAGTCACTAACATGGAACTAAAAAATACAAAAGTAATTCATACCAAATGTCTCTTCACTTGCATCCAAAAATTGTCAACCAAGTAAATATAATCAAATTCACAAACAATGGATGCATCATAAACTCCCTAAAATATAGAAGTTACTATCATCGTGGAATTCAACACACTGAACCACTTTCACTCAATGCTTTAAATATTCCAGGTCTTGATTGTGACCTGCAAGAAAAAAAAACTAAAATAATAATAATTTACTAAACTGAAAAACATTAACTAAATAAAATTAAATGAAAACATTCAAAAATCATAAACTATGCATCATCTGAAATCCAACATTCTCCCACCAATAAGAGCTTAACCTCCTACAAATATTCAACAATAAAAGTTCTAAAAGTAAACACTCTTATTTCAAAATTAAATTTTAAAAAAATCTTCTGACTACACTAAACTCACTCTCATTGCAATTACTGAAATAAAGCTCAATGCTTGCCAAGAAAACATAACAGCCGGAAACCACAACCAAATCGAAATTGTGCCAAATAAAAACTCTCTCTTTGCACTCACCCCACTTATGGAATATTAACTGAATAGGACTCCTAAATGCTGCTTATTTGTTTTTCTTCCTTAGTTCCCAATATGCTGCATGAGATTTCTGTGGCTTTACTACGTATAATATCAATGCATGCCATTCCCACCTCAAGTATCCATTATAAAAACATTTAAGACAATTAGCCTTCAGGTCTTTTCAACTTATATGAATGACTGTAAAATCATTATCGTGGTTTTATGTGATGGTGTCATGAAATGGAAGTGTTAAATTCTTTTTCATGAGTGCTTGATTTGTGTTAATGTATTAAACGTTCGTTGTGTGGGAAGATAAAAATTTGATAAGATTTAATTAATTTTCATATACACTGATATTCAAAATCAAAGAATGATTGCAAAAGTGATGCTGATGGTAAAGACAATAAAATTCCACTAATATTAATTATGTCTACTGAACACAAACCTAATGCTGCAATGACATTTATACACATTATATGCATGTAAGATAAACACAAATTATAAAAGGAAACATTTTTGATGTTGTGCATCTGATTGGATTAAATATAAAACAAACTACAAATCATTAGAAATCAAAAATGAAAAGATAATATGAAGAAAATTTTTATGTAGAGATACAAAGGTCTATGTATAATTAACAAAGTAGTGACATTATTGTAGTAAAAGTAAATGTTGGTGATACAGTTGCTTGATTTTAGCATAATCAATAACACTAATCAGTGAAGTGTCATAACATTTTTATGACAAAGTATTACATTCGTATTCTTAAAATAGTAAGCAAAAAACTTTCATTAAAAAAATCTGATCAAGCAGTTCAACTTTCTCTTGAAATATCATGAATTAATGGTTCTCCTTGACAAAAGCAATTTCCTGTTCTTCTTGACAGCATGTTTGGAGAGGCATTTACTATATTAAGTTATTGTATTGTATTGGTATGCTGCACATGATGAAATATAACCTAAGACTGTGGGAGGTCATATTTTACTGCAGTGCTTATGTAACTGAGTTAGCTGAAATATTATGATAGGATCAATCCTTGCTTAACTGAGCTGAAATATTCTGATAGAATCAATCATCATATTCCGTTTCAGCACAAGTTCATAGCAGTACTAATAATATGAGTTGGCAGCAACATTTTCAAAGTTGTAATATTATTACACTTAATACACAATATTATTACACTTAATTTCACGTAAATATGATTCATCTTTGCATGTGTTTGCATTTTTTTCCGCAGTGAATGACATCATCTGAAATAGAAGTGTTTCTGTTCTAGCTATCTTGGTAAACTTTTGACTTCTTAATGAGATCCATGTTTATTTTATGGTAGCAGATAAATTAATATCACCATGCCTTTTTATGCATTCATAAGACACCTAACCCCACTGAGGCTATGTAGTTTGTCTGCTAGTTTTTGCAGATTATTACAAATATTTAGAGCATTTACTAGTATTTTTATTGAAAAATGTTTTGACAAACAGAACTACTTATTATATGAAGGATCAACTGTACACTACTGTGAATTGGTATATTTTTAAAATTTGCATCTAATCAACCACACGTGCATTTGGCAGTCACAGAACTGCAGTAATTTTAGCAGTGTTCTTACATTAATCTCTACATAATATTACATCATAACTCAATTAGAATATATATTTCAACACTTTTTTTTTAATTTGGGCATAAAACAAAATGTGTTTTAAGGATGTAATATTATTTGACACATCTTTTAACATCCTAGAAGTGCGTTTAGCCATTTTATGTTTAAGGTCATTCATTGCAATAAAACGTTTTGGGATTTATTGTGATTTGAATGTTTATGTACTTTCTATATCAGGGTGGTCTTTTCGAGGTTCTGAGTCATGTACCTTAACAAATATATGCCAAAGGTTCTGCTGTCTAACAAGAATATATTAACATCTATATACGTAACTTAACATTTATTACCAATAACATTATAACCTATGTTACTGTTACATCTAGTAGTATAGTGTAAGTTACTTTTAGGAAAAAAGTAAGTGTACCTTTTCTAATGCGATACATGAAACCCATGTTTTTAAATGCCAGCAAATGTATATCTAATCTGATATATGTTGAATAATGATTCTATGTAATCTGATAGAATTGCAGAATGTGTTCAAAATTTTCATCTGAGATTAATGTCCAAATTGAATTGGTCCCTTTGAATACTTAATAATATGAGTTGGCAGCAACATTTTCAAAGTTGTAATAAACTGACTACCAATAAGTATTTGGACACCTATGCAAATGACGATACCTGTGGTCCAAAGGTACGTCACGGACTCCGCTGGTATATATCGTGTAGGAAACAGCATCGGCTTTAATCGCATGCAAGATGCCTCGCAGTTCGGAGCTCTCTGATTTCGAGAAAGGTATAATTATCGGGTATCACAAATGTGGCCGATCCTTAAGGCACATATTTAGCGATCTGAAGTACCCAAAATCGACAGTGGCCCATGTGATTAAGAAGTGGAAGGTGAGCGGTGATTGTCGGAATGTGCCCCGAGTCGGCAGACCAAGGAAACTAGGAAATAGAGACCGACGAGTGCTGTCCAGAGAAATTCGGAAGAACCGCACCCAACCTATGGCCCTCATCCGCGAGGGGTTTCAACAGGCATCTGGAAGTATTGTTTCAATGAATACTATCCATAAGGAAGCACATCTGCTTGGTTTTCATGGTCGTGCTGCTGCCCATAAGCCTTTGATCACAAAGTCCAACCGTGTTGCTCGGTTAATGTGGTGCAAAGCACATCGAAATTGGACCGTAGATCAGTGGAAATGGGTTCTTTGGAGTGACGAATCAAGGTTTCACCCTTTGTCGTTCGGATGGCAGGGTCTGGCATCTACCTGGAGAACGTCAGAATGCATTGTGCCAACAGTCAAGTTCGGCAGAGGTGGAATTATGGTCTGGGGGTGTTTCTCCTGGTATGGGCTGGTACCCTTGGTCCCCATTCATGGTAAGCTCAACTCCAATGCCTACTGCACTATTTTGGATGACAATGTGCTTCCTATGTTGTGGCAGTTTTACGGGTTGGACCCCTGTTGCTTCCAGGATGACAATGCCAGTTGTCATGTTTAGACATTAACCAAGGCTTGGTATGGTGCCAATGGAGTTCATCGAATTGACTGGCTTGCCCAGAGTCCAGACCTGAACCCTATCGAGAACCTCTGGGACGAGTTGCACCGCCGAGTTCAGGGGTGCACTACTCGTGCAAAATCAGTGAAGGAACTTCTATGTCTTCTCCAAGCCGAGTGGAAGAAAATACCACTAGCTGTCATACAAAGACTTCTGGAAAGTATGCCCCAGAGGGTCCACGTTGTAATTACCTCTCGTGGAGGCTCTACCATTTATTGATTTTGAATAAAGTTAGTTTTTCTTTTCTATCACAGGTGTCCAAATACTTATTGGTAGTCAGTGTATTATTACACTTAATTTCATGCAAATATGATTCGTCTTTGCATGTGTTTGCATTTTTTTCCACAGTGAATGACATCTGAAATATAAGTGTTTCTGTTCTAGCGATCTTGGTAAACTTTTGACTTCTTAATGAGATCCATCTTCTTAATGAGGGTTGTGGGAGAACTAATTGCAAATGTACTTCCTTTCAAAAAGAGATGACACGAGCAAGGAATATTGGTAAAGCAATATACATGAAGTGCTCAATCCTTTATATGTATGTTTTTAAGTTTACTTTTAAACAGATTCAGCATATGAAAGTTTCGTTTAAATGCATTTTCGATATGTTGCCTTTAGTTCTGTACAATCTTGTTGCTAGTTTGTAGGTAAATTCTAAAAAAATGGTGCCACATATTTTCAGAACCACATATTTTTGCTGTTAACACAACTTCATTCAATCTGTCTTCCACTTTATCCTTCTTTTATCACGTTCCATATTTCCGTTTTTGGACTCGAATACTTTTTTTTCTAAAGTTAACCTTAGCGACACAAAAACCCCTGTCTCGTGGGATTATTCCTTTTGACTCCCATCTGGTCTTAACCCCCTTAACTGTTGCAGGCGTATATATACGCCAGCTCAACTGATGTGTTATCTGCTCTGGGCGTATATATATACGCCCTTTCGAAATGCTATCAGTAAAATTATTCGCGAAGCTTTGGAATGTAACACCACAATGACCTTGTTAGAATGTGCTAAGGGGGATACTATTTCAGAAAAGGGGGGAGACCTGGAGGGGGAGATGTTTCTGAAACAGTGCAAGTAATGACTGCCCAGTTATTGGTCATGTTTCTGTTTGAGTAAAATGTATTTTATGTTGCGTGTCTTTCATTTTTGTTCACTGTTTGTAGTAGGTGCTTTTTTATGAATATGTATGACAGTGAAATAGATGAATACTTTTCATCATCTTCAGGATTGGACACCTCAGAATATGATATTACGTTAGATGAAGAGTATTGTGACTATTTTTCCAAAAATGCTCGATGTTGGGTACGAGTTGATATGAAAATCTTGCTAATGCTGCCTCCACGATTTCCATTTAGGTATACTGATTTTACAAAGTATAACACTGAAACCTGATATTAGACTTTACTGGTTTAAATATAAATTGGTTGAAACTCCATTTTTGAGGATCTTTTTCATTATACATCTTTTTTATTATACAAACATCATTTTTTTTATACTTACATCCTTTTTATTATACTTTTACTCTAGATTTTGTATTGTCATTTTTTCTTTTATTCTTTATTTTGTAAAAATAAACAGGTTTTAGCTAGCAAAACTTGCACTTATTTCTCACCTAATACGTCGCATAACTACGCGTGCCTGTGTAAAAACTGGTGGCACTGGGAAGTGAATCTTGAACGTTTTCTACAGCAGTTAAGGGGTTAAACAAAGGCATTTCATCTCGAAAGGTTTAAAGAATGAGCTCCCCTAAATTTTAAAATGGATGTGTCCGTTAATGGTTATTTTCATTTAAAATGACAAACCTTTGTGAACTGCCTGTGAAGGTCACACTAACTGCTGAAGTGTATGCCAGTCTAATACAAGAAACAACTCATTACAGTGAAGCAAACACAAACTGCCATTCAGTTTACAATTTTGCTGAGGTACTGAACATTCACCTTGACTAATTATTTATGGGTGATTTTAAGTTCAAGGAGTAGCAGCGACAACAGTAGGTTCAAGTTACAGAGTAACAGAAATGAAGATATCTTATTAGATATTGTAATGTTAATACTACTGTGTATTATTAGAATGTAAGTTTCTGTTAAAAAATATTGTGAGAGTTACTTGTAGTTTATCCATGACTACTTTTCATGACTATTTGTTATACTGTTGCTGCAACTCCTTATGCATAATTTAAAATATTTGCATAATTTTCCTTTCTCGATTTTTGGATGATAAAAGTAGTCAAAAAAAGGGTGGAAATATAGAAATTGACTACAGTTTGATTTGCATTTGCATGTATTGAATGCTAATTATTAGTATCGTGTATAATGTTTGAAATGCTATTATACTCCTTCATATAGTGTTTAAAATGGACAGTAAAATAATGTTTGTATTCGCTCTCTGTCTATGTATATACACATGCACACATTGTACATGTATCTTACTAATAAAAAATAAGATAAATACTTAAAGTTAACATTTAGGGTAACAGTTCACAAAGCGGATAAATGCAATAATATAATCTAGATAGGAACCAAAGATTAGGATAGATTAGAGTAGAATTTTTTTTAATCCCAAATAGATTAATCTGTAAATTTAGTTGTTAAATCATGTAAGTTACTGCTTTTCTCATCATAGCAATGTTAAGTGTAGATGATTATAATTTTATAAATGGCTGCATCAATGTGAAAATTTCCTCCCTTGTGTGCATGGTTTTTGAGTTCATGTTTTGTAAAATTGTGTGTATTTGATTGTCATTTACTTCTACCTTTATACTTTGTTCTCTGCATGAATTATTTATGCAAACATTATTATTAATGTAGCATTGTAAAAATAATTACATTATTAACCCACATATACAAATATTAATAATGTAATGTTTGTAAAAAAATATTTTAAGCTCACGTAAAGGTGTTTTTTCATGAGACTGTTCTTCCGGTTTCTTGGTTGTTTTATCATCTCTGAGTAAGTAGGAAGCTCATATAATTATTCTTATTGGAATAGGTTGTATTTTTTGTAAAGGGACTGACTACATTTCAGAATCCATTAAAAACACAGAAGTTGAATAACACACATGGAAGAATGGAAAGATATTATGACACACAGGAAATACCAATACTTTCTTATACTCAGTTCCCAATATCCTGTTGCCTTGAAGAGATTCAGTATAAAATTTTTGTTTAATAGCTACTTAAATTAAACATGTTTTTTTTTTCCATATGTCAGATATTTTTCAGCATGTATGAACCTAATACATGTACAGATACCCGGTGACATTGCACATAAATCCGTAATTCTAAATACTTATAAGTATCCAATCCAAATTACATGTGCCTAATATTTGCTCATCTGAAAAGTGATATTTTGTACATTGTGTTATTATTGTAATATAAAGAATAATAAAATGTTTCACTTACCCCAAAACATAGCATAAATACTTCAGAGAAACATTTCTTTTCTTAAGCTCACTTAATTTAGTTAAGCATTATCTGGATTAAATATATCAAATTGATAACATAGTACACAAAAACATAAGAATGGCGCCGTCTTGTGAAGCTAGAAAGCAAAATCTAAATCTAATTTCATCGTTCACTTTTCATACTGGAAATATCTCAGTGTTATGTACACACATTGCAGATGTTGCTTTCCCTATGTCTAGATCATTCCTTTTTACACATTTTTCTATTCATCACAAAGTAACAACCACGAGGAGACGAGGCGATGACAGTAGCAGTAATTTCTCCATGCAAAAAACACATTAACGAGTTACTTCAAGATGGGTTAAATTTTAGCATGAATACTTTAAGATGGACTAATTTTCAACATAATCAGTTATGGATAACTTGTGCAATTCTCAGGCTGCTTCGCTCTTTCTTTTCCATCTAAAACAAAACATGATTCCAGGCATGCGAGATACGCAAGGGGTAGCCCTGCATACTCCTTCGAGCCATAGCCAGCATAAAGAGAGGGAGAAACCTCTTTGGCAGGTATAAGCACGTGTAGTTCTGTGGTTCTGATTAATGTTACGATAGTGTCCATGATGATGAACTGTGTGGTGCAAAAAATTTCCTTCTCACAATACCATGTATGCTAGTGAGAAGTTTTGTAAGTAGAATTCATCTCTGAAGGAGCCACTAAAAGAAATAGCAAATAAAGGAAGAAACTACAAAATTATAAGCTTCCATTCAACATCACTCATTCTATTGTAGAAACACAGAGAAACAGCATGAAGAACTTGTTACATATTATATTTCTTCTCTTTATATATAATCTGCAATACTAAAAAAAAGTCCTTGTTTTATGTTCCTTTTAGCATATAAAATTATATCACTCTCAGCCCTGTCTTCACTTCTGTAAGATTTATTAAAATTTGAATCCTTTGGTAGTGTTTTGATAGCTTTAAAATGTTCAAAAGAAGCATAAGTTTCAGTGAAATATAACAAATGTCAATACATGGTAAGTATAATAATTTTAAAAATGTCATATTTGGGATCGTGCCAGGACTTGATCAAAAATAGACTGTCATACAAGCAGTTCTTCTCCAACTAATTGAGACCATCTGTTGATTTAACAGAAGCTGTTCTTTCATTGCTGGAGTGTATATTGGCATGGTAAACAAAAGCTTTTATTTATATTCAGAGCTACTTCAGCTGGAAGCAAGAATAAATCATATTGTTAAAGAGGATTTAAGATGTATATTCTATTTTTAAAGCTTTTTTCAACAAAATGTGATTTTCATCATGTAAAATATTTCTTTTGGCTTATATTACCCAATTCTAATGAAATTCTCAAGTATTGTCTGAAGTCTAATCCATTATTTTAATGTTAAGTAAATTTTGTTATTAATAAAATTCTGCATAGCATGATTTTTCAAGAAAAGATTTCATACCTTCTGTTTAATGACTATTTACTGAAATGCAGTTCTGTTACTGCACCTGAAGCTGTAATATGAGAAGTTCCTCTTTCTTTACAGTTATTTTCATGTTTCTCTTACTGATATTAACTGGCTTTATAAGCACAGAGACTTTAATACAAGACCTTCATTTGTTCATAGCACTCTTGCATTCGTTGATATATTATATGCTTGCGCTGCTTTTAATTTTTTATCTTTATAATCGAATTTTAGCGGTTATTTAAGGAAAAAATCCCTACAGCTATCAAAGACGTATTTGTAAGCTTCTTAACCTGAAATATAAACAAAGAATTTATTTTCTGTTCATCATTAATTTAAAATTATTTCATTCTAATTTCAGGCTTGATTTGAGTATATGTGCTTGAAATTTGCTGGCTGGAATGAGGGTTAAAAAGGCAATTAAAGATCAAAAGTTTTCCTGCTGTAAATGTAATCGGAAAATTTTGTTTAAATTATTTAATATTAATGATGATTTGAGGAATTTCATAATGCTTTTTTTTTTCCTTATGTTCTAGTACCTTTTTCCCTTGCCACAAGCTTAGTTGAGAAGTGTCCTGTTAAATCTCCAACATTCCAATATGATTCTAATATTGTCAAGAAAGAAGAGTTACTAAAAGCCAGTCATAAAAGGTCATTTTCATTTTATACTTCTGAAGTTTCTGCTTATAACTTACATCCCTTAGTGTTTTGACGTTAAGCCTATGCAATTAAAAAAATATTAAAACAAAATTTTTAATAACTACGATAAATCTTTTTGAAACATAAATTCCACCTTCACTTGGTTTCCTTAGAAAATCCTGAATTTGTTGATGGTCTGGATATTTTCAAAGAATAAGTTATTTAATCCTGTGAGTGGCATGACCTCCTTTACCCATTCATGGGATTTTTTTCTTTCATTTCGTATTATGTTACCGCGTTATTTAAAACACTTTTTTGCTTAGTTTCTTTAATGATCTAAATAGTATCTTAATAAAAACTTATGAAGGTAGAAAATAAAATAAATAATTTTACAAATTTAGCAAATAAATAATGCTAAATGCTGTTCAATATTTTATTTCATTAGCAGATCCAAAAGAAATGCCGCCCAGAGTGTTAAGGAATCCATTCTAATAAATTTGTGAACATCATCAGAATAGTACAAAAACTAAAAGGAGAATTTTGAGTTGTGTCTGATATCTGTGTATTACTGTATTTATTTCTATATAAAATTTGTAAGAGATTAATATTTCTTTCTTTTTTCTGTTTCTGTTTCTGAAATAGTTACTACTGTTTTCAAAGGATTAGATGTTATTTTTCTAGTTTTATGAATATTTTTGCTAAATTATAATTCAGCATACAATAAAAATCATATTAGGTACACGTTATGAATGGTGTTCTTTTAAAACATGAAGTGTGAAACATCTTTAATGGTACTTTTATTGGAATTGAAAAAGTTTCTTCTTTGCTGGCCTTGTGTCAGCATTTTTGCTTTTGTAATTTCAACATAAAATTGTGATTCCTCTTGGATTTTCTGATAATGATTGATGGCTTTTTCTTTCAATATCACCTATGGCTTATTATCCGTGGTTTCCATAGCTTTATTCAGTAACTGTTCTGTAGTCAAAAGTTCTAAGCATCTTCACAAAATGCAAGAATAGCATAATAAAGATAAATTTTTTATGTGTGCATTTTCTGAGACATTCAGCATAAGAGGACACAGCTTTCTAAAATTATAGGCATTTAATATTTTGTCATCATGGTAGCTGTTTTTGTTAAGAATAAAATAATTATTTCTATAATTGTAAAGAACATGATTTATTGAACTCATATAAATGAGGTTGCAATTTATACTGTGTGCATTCAGCATTATGGTAAATTTGAAGTTTCTTTGTATCAGTAATTATTGTAATCTCCATGATGTTAAATGCAGTCAGGTACCATGGCAGTTAGGTTGATAATTGCTGTTTCTGGCTGTGAGTGAACGGAGAGCTGATATTGAATATGTGTATCACATATGTGCTTGATACTGAGAGATGTGATCTTGCTGGCCATAGAAGCATGTAAATATTTGTATATTGGATTGTAGCTGTGGTGTGGGCATTATATTGTTGAAATGAGTCCACCTAAATACAATTTTTGATGATGCCATGATGAACTCAATCATCATTCTGATGTAAACATTTGTTGCTCTTACTCACTGTATGAGTGCATCATTAGAATGTAGATTGAAATGTTTTCTTTTGAACACCACAGATCTCTGTTGTGTCCTTCAAATATTGAACTGTAACTCATTAGTACTGAGGATGTATGTAACAGTGATTTGGAATTGATGTCAAATGCATTATAGAATGCTTCTATCCATATTACTGTCAAGTAAATGATTTACATATTGTTGCAAAGTAAATGATTTAGTTGTTTATGTGTGAAGCAGCATTATAATAAGTCTTATAAGTTGATATGTCAGCAATTATTTGATTTTGTAGTGCCTTCCCGTGAATATGCCAGTCTTCCCTTTTTCTGGTGGACTAGGCCTGCTTTGATCCCAGTCTTCAGGTAGCAGTGTCCTGCAAGAACCTCTGCTGTTAACAATTATATTCTGTGGAGATGCCTCATTGTATTTGTTCAGCAATCTCACAGTAAGAAAATCCATAGTCTTGACACTCAGTTATATGACTTCATTCATCATTAGTGAAATGACCATACTGACACCACTGCACATTCTCCGCTCTCAGTGAACTCAAGAACTTGATTCCCAAAGAAAAATAAGTCATGAAATATTCCTAGTATATTTCAATGTAGCCTAGTATTTATATTTGTCATTAGGCTTGTACCGCCACCCTGCCACTGAAGCTTCATTACCTAATTCTGTTTCAACTTTGTGCTGAGATTTTATTTTCCATTAGTGCCTTAGACATGATTGAAAAATTTTTTATAGTTCTCTCACAAGAACTTAAGCATTATCATTAAAAAATGTTTTCAAAAGGAGAAATAATCACCAAGTTGCTTTATGGAAACAAAAATATATTCTTGTGACAATCCTTATTTTTGTCTTCAACAGTTAAGAGAATATATTTTAGACAAAAGATGTAAATTTGTAAGAATAATATCTAAAATGGGAATTATTACAAACTAAGGTAAATAAATTTGGAAACTTTAACATCAGATTTTAGCTCAACATGTATGTCTAAAATGAGTGTTTTAAACAAAGTCAAATGCATAGGAGCTTTTCAATGAGCTAGAAGACAATATTAAATTGATACAATTGGATGTATTTTAAATTTGTCTTGGAAAATAGACTTTCTTTATAATTTAATTTTGCTTACAAGTTAACTGATAACATTGATAAGGCATCAGCATTTCCATGTGAACTACCTTTGCGGTATGTCAGTCATGTTGCAATGCTAACGAGACAGTTTAGCACCATGAGGCGCACTTTGGGTCAAGTAAGTGAGAGGATTGTGGTCAGAGACAATTTGTACTTTGGCACCGAAAATCCAAGTATAAAATTTTTTCAAGGTTTCGATGAGGCAAAACGCTTCTCTTTTGATGGTTGACCATCATTGTTGGCAGGGAGTCAGATTTTTGTTGAAAAATGCTATAGGTATTTCTTTGCCATGTTCATCAGTTTGCCATGTTCATGTTTGAGCTAAACACGCTCCAATTGCAAATAATAACTTTCTAGCCCTAAAAGAGTTCTGAATTCTTTTTTAGTGGCCGTCTTAGAAAGATTCTGGATGACTTCTTCCTTCTCAGGATCTGGAGAGTGAGTGCCAGAACCAATTACGTGACCTAGAAACTTCATGTGACTCTTTCCGAAATCACATTTTTCTAGATTTGCTGTTAGACCTACGTTTCTCAGACTCTGAAACGCTTGGTCGATGTGATGGTGGTCATCCCAAGTCTCGGAAAATATTGCCACATCATCAATGTATGAACGGCTGTATTTCTTATGTTTTGCTAGTACCTTATCCATGGATTTTTGAAAGGTACTTCCGGCATTTCTCAAACTAAAAGGTTTGAGAAATGCCGGAAGTACCTTTGTAAGGTTTGGCTCCTTCTTTCATCGGAATTTGCCAATATCCCTTGGTTAAATCAAGAACTGTTATGAACTTGGCATTCCCTATTTCAAAAAGTAAATCTTTAGCAATCTTCATCAGATAGGCATCCGGAACTGTGAAGCTATTTAAAAGTCTAAAATCTATGCAGAGTCTAACACTACCATTCCTTTTTGCAACACATACTACAGGATGTGCCCATTCACTGTCACTGGGTTCTATGAGATCCCGTTCTAAAAGTTCTTGCACTTGCCGATCAACTTCATCTTGAAGCGAAACAGGCACACGATAAGGTCTTAATCTTTTTGGGCTACAATCTCTTGTAACCTTTATGTCATGACCATCGACATTGGCTTGGCCCGGTTTGTTGCTAAAAACATCGGCATAAGATTTTAATACTTCAAATAGTCCTTTTTGTTGATAATGTTTTAAGTCACCTTTCAAATTTTGTGAGTGGGTTCAGATATCTTCAGCAGATTTATTCATTGGATCCGCTGGTGCATAGTGGATATCTCCAGAGTCTTCATCTTGGTCAAAAATGATACTAACGTGATCTATACAAGCAGTATAAGGTCTTAACTTATTTATGTGGAGTTCTCTTATACTTCCGTTTTCCATTTCGACTTTGGCAGAGTGTGGCCTTGTAAGTTTGATTATAGTAGCTGGTCCTTGCCAAGTATTGAGCAATTTATGCTGTGATGATGGCATTAAGACGAGGACTTTGTCCCTCACATTGAAAGTCTTTTCTTTAGAACGCAAGTTATATCTTGAAGTATATTCTTTTTGAGATTTTTGGAGTTTGCCGATGCAATGTCACGAGCTTTTCTTAATTTTTCTAAAAGGTCTTGTAGATAATTTTCAATTGAACAGGAAGCTAGGACTGGAATGCTATGTTCACCCGTACAGATCTCTTTCAGCAAGGACAAAGGTCCTGGTGGTATTCTTCCATACACCATCTGGAAGGGAGACAAACCGGTGGTGCTATGTGGCACTTCTCTGTAGGCAAACAGGAGATAGTGCAAATCCCAATTTCTTTGATGTTCTTGGACATTTTTGTTCATCATCTCTTTTAAGGTTCTATTCCAACATTCTACAACACCCATACTCTCTGGATGTCCTGGCGTGGAGAATCGTGGAGACACACCCAGAAGGTGTCCTCAAAAGCTCGGATGAGTTTAGCTGTGAAATTAGTTCCCTGATCGGAACAAATCATCTTCGGAAACCCAGTTTGAGAAAAAATCCTTATCAAGACGTTGCATGTTGTTTTTGCACTTATCTCTCTGATGGGAGTGGCTTCTGCCCATCTGGTGCATAGGTCAACTGCACATATCGCGAACCGATGACCTCTTCCGGATGGAGGTTCTAACGGGCCGATACAATCCACGCTCCATACTTCAAAAGGTGTTTCCGGTCTAACAATAGGTTGAATTGGAATTCTATCTTTATATGTAATTGTCCTTCTCAATTGACATTCATTACAACTTTCGCAGAACTTTTTAACATCTTGCTTAATAGTAGGCCAAAAGAATGAGTACTTGATTCTTTGAATTGTCTTTTTCTCACCGAGGTGTCCAGAAAGAGGGATTTCATGTGCCATTATCAGAACTTCCTTTCTTTTTCCTAAAGGCAGCATGACTTACTTAATGTTTTCACCACAGATATATTCCATGTGAAGTAATACACCATTATCAAAAGAATATGGATTTTGATTCTTATTTGCCCATTCACAACACTTTTTCAAAGTCTCATCCTGTTCTTGAAGTGCTCTAAATTCTAGTTTGGTTTTGATTGTTGTTTCCACAGTTTCCGTGTTTCCTTGGGAAATCTGATTAACAACAACTAAATTTGAAATATTGTCTTCAAATGGGGAGGGTTCGTCATCCAATTCTTCACACTCTAAGGAAGATGTATCCCACTGATGATCACTGTGACACAGTTCAATATTTTCACAGAGTATTTCATAAGCTGAAGAACTCGGTAATAAGTCAGCAACTAGCTTTCTTGATACAGCACAGGTAATGGGTACTCTGCCATGAAGATCATCGTCAATTTTCATCTGGAAAATTTTCAGTGGAGTGATTTTGTTCTCATCAAATGCAGAAGATATCTCTATTTTACTTTCTCCTTCATAAGGTATGCCGGCGACCAGTCTCTCGCGAACTACTGAAATTTGTGCTCCCGTGTCTACGATTCCATTTAGAACAATATTTCTGCATTTAACTTTGACAAGTTTCAAATCAGCTATGTAGCTAGAAACGTCCACGGTTTTTGAGACGGGAATAGAGATCTTGGCAGTTAGCACTTCTGGTTTTTCCTTTTCTGCAAGGGCTGTTTGTGTTTGAATTAAATCGTTTTGTGCTGTCTTCAGGAGCATGTTTTGGTATCCGATTTTTGGCGCAAAATCTAAATGTTATGACCTTCTTTCCCACAGTTAAAACAAGTTAGTTTGGAAATTGTCTTTTGTGGCTCGTCATTCTTACGGAAAGGATTTACTCTTGGCATGTTCTGAACGGAGAACGATTTGTTTTTGGAAGGCCTTTCTTTAAGTGAAGAATAAGGTTGCCACTTTTCATTAGTTTTGTCTTTCGATGGACTACCACCATTCTTTTTTAAAGTACTACGAACACTGTTGTATTCGTCAAGTTTATCCGCTAATTTGGTCGGAGAAACGAACTTCACCCAATTGTCAAGAAAATGGTCTCTTTCTTCATGAGGCACTCTTTTCTTAATTTTATCTGTGATCATGAGGTCTTTTAACCCAGCAAAGTCTGTGATTTCAAGTCCATTGATCCATTCTTCAAAATAACTTGTAATTTCATAGCAAAAATCCCTCCATGATTTTTCAGTGTTCGTTTGGTGCATCACAAATTTTTGCTTAAAGCTTTTGGGATTTAATTTAAATGTCTTCAAGATGGCCTTAATGTACTCATAATCCTCAAAATTTTCTTCCGATTCCTTACCAGTTAGTTGAATGATTTCAGATGGCATTAAAGTCAATAAACATGATACCCAGTCTTTAGGATCAATCTTTGCTCTTTTAGCTTGTCTTTCAAATAACGATAAATAAATCATATCATCTTCTCTTAACTTGAACTTAGGAATAAGCTTAATTAAATCGAAGTTGTGTTGTCCAATTTCATTCATTGGTGGAGTTTCTGTTAGTCGAGCACGAGACTCAATTTCGAGTTCCCTCAATTCAAATTCCATTTGCTCTCTTTTCTGCTGTGCCTCGCCGCTGTTCCTCAAACTCTTCTTTTCTTTGCTGTTCCTCAAATTCTTCTTTCCTTCGCAGTTCTTCTGTTTCTTCCCTTTTTTTCTCTTTTCAACAATCGTTGAAAATATTTCTTTAACAAATTCTTCATTGTATGTCTCACTTTGAACTATTTTATTTTTTATTGCTATAATCTTCATACTTGGATCTGCTTGAATGTCTAATTCAGCAGCTAACACTAACAAATCCTCCTTTCTTCCACATCCCATAAAAGCCATGGTTCAATTTTAAATAAACCTCAATCTTTAAGAAGTATTTTAATAAAGAAAACCTAATTTCTTTTTAATAGTTCCTTAAATTTAGTTAAAGTATGAACTCTCTAACTGAGGTTTGTTACAATTAATTTATTTAATTTCACTAGACTTTAAAACTGATAATATTTTCCTTTAAATACACTTCAGTTAATGAAACATTTATGTGAAAAACAAATCAGCAATACAAAATATGATATCACACGTAATCAAAATAAAATAAACAACCACAGTTTCATATTATTATTATTTTCTTAGCAATCACTTGATTTGGCAACTTTCTGCTACAATGAAAACATTCTCTGCAGAAAAAAAAACAATCGATAAATTGCAGTTTTCCCTTTCGTTCGGGAAACAAGAAAAAAAAATTGTTTCTATGTGCGACACTATAACAGCTGGCTGGCGCCAAACAGCATTTTCTGATTTTCTTCAGTCAATTGACTTTTACTTTTAGACGAAGCAACCCCTTTTTTTTATTTTGTTTGATTCAAATAATATTTTACCTCATATAGATATATATATATTCTACACAATATTTTTTAATTTGTGCACAGAATATAAAAATATGCACTGGCGTGCGTTACAATATCAGAATTAAAAGTTTAATAACCACTTTTGTTTTCACATATAATGCACAATAAATTCAAACATATTAGAATAATTTTTTAACTATCTGAAACGAAAATCGAAGCAACAGGATAAATTCTTAAAACTCTTATTAGAATATGCAGTTTACTTACTCTGGCGAGTAAAACAAAAGTACTTTAGAACACTGGCGTATTCATTACTTTGGCAAGTAAAGCGAAATTACGTTCGAATACTGGTGTATTCATCACTTTGACAAGTAAACAAAACAAATATTCAGTAACATAAAGGATAATTCAGTTTTAATAACTCTGAAATAATTTTTGCCCAAATAATTATTATCACTTAAATACATGGGAGCATGCATTTACAAAATAAATTGAGCTCTCACCTGCGTTATTCTGGTTCAATGCTTTGCGGCTGCGCCAGTAAAAACTTTCTTCTTCTTTGAGAACATCGGCTAATGGACAAATAGTTTTATACCCCGTTTGGTGGATGACCCTCCGAAGAAATCATAAATACACCAAATAATAAAAGAATCATCCAGACTTTCTTACAAAACAAACAACATGTTTTATTAATATAACAAAGGAAATTAACTGATAAAAGATTAATTAGAATCACGAATTACAATTACGGTAAGCGGCGCTCAACGTCTGCCTCCGTTCACTGATAACACCTGCTCTGTCTCTATGTTTTGAATAACCAACGTTCTTTTCTTTCTGATTGTGCCATTCCAGATAACACAATCTTTTCTTTATTCATAATGGCTGATTCCTACTTCACCGCAGCTGTTTTTGTTCTGTACAGCCAGTTCATAACCAGAATAGGGATTTACATTTGAAATGTGCATTATTTGTATCTAGTAAACATGTATAAGGCATGTTTCCGCAATAAAAGACTTTTCATAACTTCCTCAGTCTATCTCCATTTATCCAAAATAAATTTCCTTCTATTTAGCTTTTCAAATAATTTACAAAGTACTCCATATTAATGATAAGAATACTTATTGCTTTACTTCTCATATGTTCCTTTATTATTTTTTTTTCTACTGTGGAAATAGAATTAACATTTTGAAATTTTGATAAGTTGTAAAATTAAGCTATTGCCAAGTATGGTTATTTTCAAATTTTTTTAATTGTCTATGTAAAATCTTTCAGCATTAAAAACGGGAAAAGAAAAAAAAATGGTTATTTTCAAATTTTTTAATTGTCTGTGAGAAATGTTTCAGCTTTAAAAATGTGAAAAAAAAATTTGCATATTTCTAGCTGAATAGAATTGTTGGAATTTTTTCCAATATAATTAATCATTAAAAATCGAAGATCTATGTGCACTTTCCTTTTATTTAACAGCAAACTGAAATTTGCAAAGAAAATACCCATATATTTCATAAGCTATCTATTTGAATAGGAGTATTAATATATATAATATATATATATATATTTCAAATTATAGAAATATGACAAGTTTTATTGGCTGTGCTCTGCTTGTGACTGTCTATAAATCTAAATAAAACATTCATGCAGCTATGTACACATACTGCAATCTGTACAGATTGGAGTGTTGTTACATTTAAATGCTTGGAGATCTTAATTATTGAACATTGAACTATTTTGCACGTGTCTTAACATTTTTCATTAGTCAAGTTGTGGAGTTTTGCCTTGAGTGAGCCTGCAATTTTTCTTTCTTTCTTTTTTTAAATGAAAAGAGTGATGTTGCTTCTGCATTTAAAATCTCAGCATTAACTCACTCTTTTTTCTAAAGACAGCATTTGCCTGTCTTGAGCTGATCATCATCAACTGGCTTGTTAATATCTTTAGGAGCTTAACATGCAACAGTAAGATGTATTATCTTAATATGTATGCTTGTAATATAATGATAAATTGTCAACTGTCTTAGCTTTTGAAATTTTGATAAAATGTTGATGCATAAATAATATTAGTTTATTAAATTCTAAATCCTACAAAATCTAGTTATTTTCAAACTTTTTAAAAATAAGTATGAGATTTTATATTTATTGGTGGTTCTGCATAATTGCATTTAATATTGTGAAATTTTATATTGGATTTTAGTGTGAAGGATCAGTTTAATCAAGTAACTCTTGTTACTCAAGTTTCCATGGACAGATTATCAACTCTTGAACGTAGTCTTCACATGTGGGATGGTCCCATATCATTGGTAATATATGTTGCAACTAAACATTCTGAGAAACTGGAATATGAATGGCAAAGGTAATTGGTTTCTTGCTTTTTTTTTTCTTTGAATGTTTCTGGTTCATGTTCGCCTGGATTATACTTCCATCCCTTGAGTGATTGTGGGAGGGGGGAAATTGAATATTTCTATTTGATTAACTAAATTTGTTTGGAGTGGGATGTTCCATATACTGATTTCCTTTTGTTGACATAGCAGCAAGAAAGGGGGGGATATTTCGAGGATCTTGTGTTTAGTTAGGAAAGCAAATTGTCGTCTTCCTTAACTTTCGTATTTGATCCAGCTTATTGTTTGCAGGCTGGTATTACAACTGTCTTATCAAATTTCTGAATGTTTAAAGTTTGAATTTTCAGTTACGTTGAGTGTCTAATTCTGGAGCTGTAATAGGATATGCAATGCATATTTAGTACTTGCCAGCTTTGGTGACAGAAAACACCATTGCTACAATTCATCCTTATTAAAGTTTGATTTCAAAATTAGATAAAACAATCTTATTTTCACATAGATTATAAATGCCATTGAGGGCGAAATTTTCCAGTTAATGAAATTTATGAAAAAATGTGGAGAACTGATATTAAATGAAGATGATACAGCAAAGATTTTCCATTGTCATGATAGTGCAATAAATTACGCACGTCAAAGTCTGTAATATGATTTTAAATTCAGAAAACATCCCTACTGATAGTGAAGAAAGTGAGAAAGAAATTTCTGAGAACGAAAAATTCTGATTCACAGTTTAGTGGTTTAGTGGGAATTCTCAACATGGCAATAACAAGACTTAACAGTGGAACTTTAACTCAAAAGGAAAGTATGTGTATCTTTAAAATTGAAGACAAATTATTAGTGCAAAACCGAAATGGCTTAAAGTATTTACGTTGGAGAAATGTTTAATGAAACAAATAAGTATTGAATTTCTTTTGTAAATTTTGATTTCCTTAATTTCATAAATTCTTTATTATTTCATAAACACCAATTTCATGTTTTTGATTATATAAGATTTAAATTGGGGATCTAAAATTTGGAAATTTTCAAAATCTGGAATCGTTAAAGTGCCGACAATTCTGTATATTCTGTTCTGACTTTGTATTGTATTATTTTTACTGCAAAGGCAAAGATCTTTGACAATTTTTTTAGAGCTTTTGCGCAAAGTAAACAAAATTCATAAGCATGAGTGACAGTTCCTTTAAGTGTAAATCAGAAAGAATATATTTTTCATAATAAAGGTAGATATTGAATCAACATCCTCATTGTAATTCTTAATCAATTGTTTGGCAAAGTAGAAAAATCGCAATTCGTATACACAAGTTGTTGTGTAGTAAAGATGAAATCTGATATGATTTCAAAAATTTATTTTCTGAAAAGTTTTTAGCTGGATTTTTAGAAATTTTTATTTAAAACTTGAAGACAGCTTTATTTAAGAAGGATTCATGTATGAGAGCATTCATACCAAGAAGAAAGAAAAAATAAATGATAGTATTTAAGAAAAAGTAATTTATGATTTCTGATGAGCTGAGGAAAAACTAAGAAATTCCAATCTTGGACAGTAAGATGAATTAAATTATTTTGACCTTTTTAAATTAGCAGCATTTCAGATGTTCAATCATTTTTGAAGTATTTTATTTCATGTCAAGAAATATAGTAAAATAATTTCATTTTGCATCCTTCATCTGTATAAAGAGCAACATTGTTTTGTGATATCTGTATATGATATTCATTCATTATTAAATCAAATATAATTATAGTTCATACTCATTTTGAAAAGTATCCGTGATCTCTTATCAGACAGATTCTTTAAAGAAGATCCAAAAGCTGTAGATTATCACATGACAATATGGTATATTAGTGTACATACTGCGAATATTTGTTCTAAATTTCATATGATATTTTGTGTTGTATAAATTGTACATTTTTCACTTCACAGGAATTTAAGTGTGCTATACTTTAATCTGTTTTCAACGTAGGCAGGTCTTCTTTCATCCTTAATATTAGGTGAATTGGTATAGTATGAATTGGTTTAGTATAGCACGAAACTCTATTCGCATTACTGAAATTGGTCAAATCTGAAGTTGTTTCCGAGAATGCAGAGTTCATGAATCACAATATTGACATGGTGAATATGTTCAGTCATACTGAGAACCACTCATGAAAGAGTATGTCAAAATAAACTGTGTAGTTGGTTGCAAGCTTCCTCTTCAAGTTTTTTTCAGTCACGCAATCTGTGTAAATTTCTTGAATGTATATGATTACATAATGCATAATGTATAATATAAAAATATTGTTATTGACTGCAATGCAAGGTGTCACACTTCTGCTGGTGTATGAAATTGTCCTCGTCCAGCAATGATGAATCTTTTGAAAATGGTGCCTCTCTTGCCCTGAAATTGTGCATACCTGCATAAAATGGCCATGTGTCTATCACTTCAATTAATATTTCATAGAGATTGTTTTGTATCTAATGTTAACGATCTATCGATTTAAATATATATTTACCATATTGTCTCTGGTAATTCTTAGTAATTACACTATATCAGTCAAAATGTTATTTATTAGTTATAGCTATGATATACAATTCTGCGTAGGAAGCTTCAGTTGAATCTTTTCGAGTTTTTTTTTTTTTTTTTGTATCTGTGTATAAAGTCAGAGAGGTGAGGTTAGACATGATGCACCCACCCATTCTTTAATCTGAACATAAGCATCAAAATTTTCCTTTTTCTGATTTCCGATTCTTTGCTAATCTTATTCGTTTTTATCTGGTGTTAATTTCTTCTTAAATTGGCTGAAAAAAACAGAAGTTAATTGAAGTGTCTACAGTTAAAACTCTATGAATAAATTAATAATTATAATGCAAATTTTTGCTGTTAATGCAGAAGATACTTCAATGAATCAATTTAAATAAGCTGCTAGGAATTGTTGTCATTGAATTATTTTTAAAAAAGTAAGAAAAGGGCAGTAATGTTTTGTTCTCTTCATTGTTTGTGTCATTTTACTTCCCTTTACCCTTTCAAGTTTCCTTCCTTTTATTTGCTTGAAAATGCATTTTCTGCTCTGATAAAGGCCAAACAGTGAATTAGAAGTAAAAGACAGTTTCAGTATGGTAATTGCTTGTATGAAACTAAGACTAAAGAGTATTATTCTCAGGATTTGATCTCTTGTGTCATGTTAGCGCATTCTTTTTATTTATTTTCATTTTTATAAAGACCAAAGATTCTCGTAAGGCATTCAGAAACCTCAAAAACGCTGTTTGTCATGTTAATATACTTGTCCATCCCTCAAATGACACTACTATATCTCTCACATGCGATGCTTCTGATACTGTCATAGGGGCTGTTATATGTCAAATTGAATATAGAGAGATGCATCCTTAAGTTTCTTCTCACCTTCCTCAATTGATACAGAGAGAAGATGCAATGTGATAACCTGGAACTTTTGTCCATCTATACTGCAATAAAACATTTTTGGTACATCTAAGATATTTCATCATTTACATGGATCATAAACCTATCACTTTTGCTTTTCAACAAAATTTAGACAACACCTTCCCCAGACAAGCAAGACAATTGAGTTATATTGCTCAATTTTCAACAAATATTCAAAATGTCATGGGAGAAAAAAAAGTGTTGTGGCCGATATTCTTTCCAGAATTAATACCATTTCTACACCATCTCCAATTGATTATGTAACTGTAGCTGAATTTCAAGATGATGAGGATTTAACAATATTGAAAAATAATCCAAGGCTAAAACTGGTTCAGATTCTCATTTCTGGCACCAAGAAATCCATCTGTTGTGATGTTTCCACCAACAGTAATAGCCCATGCATTCTAGCGACAGATATTTTCATCTATTCATAACCCATCACATCCAGTGATTAGAAGCAGTAGAAATCTAATCATACAAAGATTTATGTGGCCAGATACCAGTAGAGCTACCAATTTCCAAAGACATAATCATTTAGGTTTACTGGAAATTAAAATTCAACCTGAACATGTTCAGCATGTTCACATTGATATTACAGGATGCTTACCTACATGCCAAGGCTTCAGATATTTCCTAACAATGGTTGATCATTTTTCATAATGGGTTAAAGCACTACCTATGACAGTTCGATCAACAGAAACAGTTGCAAAAGACATGATTTCAACCTGCATATAGCATTTTGAAACACCTCATATTACTTCTGACCAAGGATGATACTTTGAAAGTCAATTTTCTTATCTTTGAGTAAATATTTTGGCTTTTAAACCACTAGGACTACTGCATACCATCCACAACTAAATGGGTTAATTGAGCAGGTAGCTTTCATAGTTGGTAGTTTCATCTTGTGTACATGCTTTACTATTTGTTCTTGGATTACACACTGTTGTAAAAGAAGATACTTTTGAGCCGAGCTCCTTTATGGAAGTCCCTCCATTTCCCCTGAAAGTTTTGTTACTAAGATTTCTAATGTCACACATCCAGATTTTGTTCAGGGGCTATAAAGTATTATATGTGGCATAAAACCTTCTATCACAGTAACTAATAATAATAATGATTCTAACTCATGACAATAAAACCGTCTTTGTTTCAAAACAACTTTCGAATTGCTCACATGTTTTCGTGTTCAATAACGTGGTCACTTCATCCTTATAGCCAGCTTTTCTTGGTCCTTATGTTATCAAACAACGAGCATGAAAATGCTTCTATGTAAAAATTAATGGAACTTTCAAATATCGGTTGATAGACGAAAACCATGTTTTAATCTACATGACAACACAGGGCAGTCATTGGAAACTTTCGTGTCCAAGGACGATGCAAGCTCACCTCTCCAGTGCAGACTTCCAGAGGGAATCTTGCTTGCGAATGATTCCTACGCTACTGCACACAATGGAAGAACTGTTGAGTTTCCATCTCATTTATAAAATTGTTTCCACTGAGAGTGAGGTGTGTAGTGCCTCCTATATTGTTTCTAATATATTGTGAAGTGGCAATTCCATTATTTTTCAGTTCTTAAAAATATAATAAAAATCAAGAATGTTCTTTTTTTCTTCTTGTTATCAAGTTCTCTAATCTTTATTTACTTAAATAGTTAAAAGGTAGCTGAAGGTATAAAAAAAAATCCTGGTTATTTCAACATTCCCTTCTAAACATTTAGACAAAATTCTGATCAAGGTTTTTATTCTATAGCAAGATTTTAACAATGAAATTTGACTTATACCACTTGTCCTTCATTAAGCCTTTGTGTGAATGCAGTATTAATAACTAGTAATTGGAAATTCAAATACCCTGTCATCTGTAAAAGGCTGCTGGGTATCATAACTAATCTGAATTGGTGAGTTATGAAGGTGACATTTTACAAAGGAAGTCTTTTAAATAGTGAAAGTTGTTGACAAAATAAAAGTTGGTGACTTTAAATCATGTAAAAGAAATGTTCATTAAATTGGATTTCATCATTCATAAATGGTGAACAGAAGTGTCTGAAGAATAGCACATTTACTGCTATCTTTTCTGTAAAATTTATCGGCTTGATTCTTTTTTACAGCTACTGTTTATTTTCATAATGTATAAAAGTCATGAGAAGGATTTCTAAATAACTAAAATATAATGCAAAATATTTTAAGATAAAGAATATGTATATGAACTGGAAATAAATGTCTTTTGTAACTAAAAGTATCTGTGCGATTTCAGAGGTTAGAAACCCATTCAGTATACTAATATTTGTGTTTTATTTATACTACTTTAGCCTACTATTCAATTCTGAAACAGATAGTTACTAAAACAGTTTAGGAAAAATATATATCTTATAAAAGCTGATTATTTCCTGTTTTTAGAATTTTTTATCATATCATTTATTTCAGTTTGCTTTATTTGGTTTATGTTGTACTTCATATTGCTTATTGTTTCATTTCTAGGTTATATATACAGAAGAAGCTCAAAAACCTTAAACTTTCATCCTCTAGTCATGTTACATTAGCATTTGGAAATTCTTTTAATGATGATTATCCAATTAATGCATTGCGTAATATTGCCATAAGGTAATTCTAATAAATTACTGCTTAGATTTAATTTAGTGTTTCTTTGTTTTATATTTTTTATAGAAAATCATTTATTAGTAGAGCTAAATAACAAAATGTTTTTAAATTAAAGAATTTTAATCATTCACAGTTTAAACTTCTTTGGCTTTAAATTAAAGTATTTGAAAAATGAGCTTACTGTCTACTTAATTTAAAAAACAAAAAATTACTTCACTAGTGGGCAAGAAAATGTAATCATTGTTTGGCATATAATTATTCTAATTTCATCATTAAATTAAAATTCTCGCTTTACATATGTAAACAAATTTTATTTCTGTTTGAAACTTTTCAAATTGCCTTGTTAAATGTGTTGATTTCTTCTTTTGTGTATGTAAATGTTTTTAATGTCAGAAAACATCCTTACAGGCTTCTAAAAATTAAGCTAATAGAAAAAAAATATGAAAATTGTTTTATTATAATTATTGTGATTTTCAAATTACAGTTAGTGATACACCCAATCAGGATGACAGAGAATCATTTCCTCCATCCCGTAAAAGCTTTGTTTCTGAACTTGCTTAAATATGCTTGTATGAGTGGTTATGAAAAGTTGAGACTGTAGAGATCGTAATCCATTTTACTAAATGGATTTAAAATAATATCTATAGCTTGTTGCAACATTTTTAACATCCTCTTGAAACATTTATTTTGAGTACATAATAATATTTTAAAATTAACTTCAACTCCAAGTTTAATAAATTACACATCATTTGAAAGGTAATTTTATATATAATTCAAATTCGTTTACTGTTTTATAATAATTGCATGATCTAAAAAATTTATGAAGAAAACATGCTTCATAAAAAGCACAGTTAACCCGTAAAAAAATTAAAACTGCTTTTTGAGTCCACTTTAGTTTTCTCTAACATCCAAGTTCATCCTATAAAAGAATTACTACTTGCTTAAAAGTGTTTGAGATAGATTACTTTGCTGTACATGTGAAGTTTATGTTAGATAAAATAATGCCTTTTGTATCCATGCAATTAATTATGTGTGCTAAAAAGTAGCTGGAATGGCGTTGGGTCGATATTAAGAGCCATTAAGATTTGGTAAGAAATAAATTACTCTTAAAGAGGATTTCCGAGGTTTTTATTATTTAATAGAAAAAAATCTGAAATTTCTCCTGTAATTATAGTTAAAAATCCATTTTTTTAGTTTAGTCTATTTCTTGAGTTATTTTATCTCGAATTTCAAATATTGTAAAAATTTTCAACAACATAAAAATGAAAATATTAAAGAAGATGATTTGAAAATATTTCTTAGCCATTTTAAAACAATCCACTATTTTAAAGTAGGCAATCCACTGTTTTAACAAGATTGCAGACTTGAAACATATGCCAGTTCTTGATTGGATTGTGTCTCTAACAGGTTGTTGATAAGCTAATTAGACATGCTTGTTATGTCTAAGGAAAAGCATTGTTTGAAAATAAAACTGCTGATCTATTTCGGATAAATTATTAGATGTGTCAGAATTTATGGAAGAGTAATACTTTGCATTTTTTTACAACTTACATAACCACTAAAACAGTTTACACAATGCAGTGGTTCAAGATTTTTTCACTTGAGAAAAACAAGATTTAAGATTCAACTTATGAATGAGTCCAACTTAGTAAGAAAACTAATCTCGCACATTAAAAATAAAATTTAATGTAATGAAAAATGTTATGTTGCTTGAATAATTTTAATTTTTAAATAAAGTTTATTTTGCCCTGCTATGCTTATTAATGTTCAAAAACTTTTGTAAAATATATTTATACCTATTTAATATATTTAT
>KK115843.1:456269-505402 GCA_000611955.2 Stegodyphus mimosarum | reverse complement strand
GTTTTTTGATGCATTTTTTAAATATTGCCGAGAAATATTAATAAGGCCTAAGACTACTGAGTTCATGAATGGTTGTTGGAAGTTTGTTATTAACAATAGTTTGGACTTTGTCAGGTAAAGGTCGTGATTCTTGAAGAATAATTAAGTAATACAAGAATTTGATTTCTTGTGTGCCAAAGATGGATTTGGAAGTGTTAATGCAGAGTCCATAATCATTTAATCTTTCAAACACTAGCATCAAATGAATTCTGTGTTGGTCCGCACTAACAGATGCTATCAGAATGTCATCTAAGTAGGGAAAAACGAAATTTAGACCAAAAAGAACTGTATTTATAAATCTTTGAAACGTTGCTGGTGCATTTCTCAGACAAAGCTCATTACATTAAATTTGCATAATCCAAAAGGTTTAATAATAGCAGTTTTACATCTATCTTCTTCGGCAATGATCACTTGATTGTAGGCTTTAAACAAATCTATTTTAGAATAAATATTTGTACTTTTTAAAATATGATAGAAGTCCTCAATCCTGGGAATAGGCTATCCGTCAGGAACTGTTCTGTCGTTTAGCTGTCTATAAACTCCACATGGGCAAAGAGTACCATCTTTTTTTAGCACCACATGAAGAGGACTTGCCCGTTGAGAACGTGTCTTATTGTGTTATTTTCCAACATGAATTGGAAGTCTTGCTTAACTACTGCAAGCTTTCGATGATCCAACTGTCTTGCTGTAGAATGCACAGGTTAACCATGTGTTATGAACCATATGATGTTAAACATTGTTTTAAACCAGATAAGAACAAATTTGGTTTGCGTAAGTCTGGGTATTATTTTAGAAGGGCACAAAATTTTGTCGAATGCAGGGCTTAATTTCTGAGAGTAGAAGTGCCGGAACCATATGGGAGATCGTTTAGGAAAGAGGAACAAAAGTAAATAGATGTATAAAATGACTTAAAATCAGTAATAATTTCAAAATTAAGTAGTTAATGATTTTCAAATGAATTAGTAACTTTTATTTAATTAATTCATAATTTTATTATTATCTATTTAACTAAAGTAATTAAATAATTAAAATTAAATAAAATGTAAAGAGATAAATTTAATAAGAGATTTTCAATAATTTTATTGCTAAAAATGAAATTTTTGAGATCAAATTTCTACTCAGCTTGTTCACTTGCATAAAAGAAGTGCCAGAACCTTCTTATTTGGGGCTGCGTTGCGTTTTGGCTAGAATTATAATTTATCTCAAAAGGTAAGAAGTACTGGAGATGGGCTTTGGCACAGTTTAAGCTCTGGTCAAATGGTTTCCTGTAACAATATCACTATTTTCACTAATGGAAGCAACTTTACCTTTAGTTGAGTTACCCCATCAATCAGTTTCTTGCCATACAAATCAATTATTAATTTAAATTTGTTAAGGAAATAGCTCCTAAAATACCTATATTAATTTTGACCACTGAAATTCACGCCTAAGTCCCAAATCAAATTATAACATTTTTATGCCATATGTTTCAATTTCAGCATCATTAGCTGCACACAACTTGAAATCTGCGGATTGTTTGTCTCGAGTTGTTGCTGGCAAAATGCTAACGTCTGCACCACTATCCACTAAGAAACACACTTTCAATATTTTTTCTCTTACAAATAAGTGAAATTAGCGACACTCTGGAACATTATCGACAGTAGAGCTTACTGCCTGCTCTACTGTGCATTGTTGTTTTCCTGATTGGATGACCTATCAGTTGACCAACTCCACGGCTGAGTACATTTGTCCTGATGTCATTTGTTACCAAAACGGAAATGATAAAAACTATATTTTCCTTTAGGATTAAATCTTTTCCTTTAAGTACTGTGAGATCGTCTGCTGGGTTGAGAGTTCCGGAATCATGGTCTCAATATGTAATGAACAGTCATTTTGGCAATTCGCTTCTCAAGGGATTGAATTTTCACTAACAGTTCTGTATTCATGCAATTACCAGCGGTTGATACACCACAAATCTCATTAGAAGATGACATGTCTGAAATTTTATCAGCCATGATCGCCAACTTGGGTAATTTTTCATCACTAACAAGTATTATATTGCACATAGAATCTGACAATTTTTCCAACCATAACATATTGATTAAATTTTTGGACGCATCCGATGTTGCAACAGTTTTTGATTTTTGTAATAATTGACTTGGTTCCAAGTTGCCTAAATCAGTTCCTGTACTGAGTTTTTTAATTCAAGTACTTTCACTTTCCTTAAATAAATCCAAAAGCCTTGTTTTGAATTCTGAATATTTCGTAGAAGAATTATTTGTTACGATATCCCAGATGTTCTCAACATATTTGCGTTCTAACTGTGATACTGAGTAGTTAAATTTGGTTTCCTCTGAAACAATTCCATTTATCTTCTGTGCCTCAACATGGGGAAGAAAAAAAAAATTCTGAGCAATCCATCTAAAATGGAGGAATTTTAACACTTACTTAGCACAGTTTGTGTGTAGTATCTTCCACCATTCTCACTTTATAGTCTGTTATTCTTTATTCTCTCTTTATATTATACAAAATAATGGACATAAAGGACAAAGTTCTAGAAAATAGCTATGGATTAAAGAGAGAAATTAGAAAAAGAAACTGGAGTCTTTAGCCATATTCACTTTAAAATCAAAATTCCGGGTCACCAATTATTGGCTCCTGACTCCAAGTTAATCTTTATAATTAGAACTCTGTTTCTTTAAATAACTTTGATCCATAATTTTTTTTATTAAAAATAATCTTTATTAAAGCTCTTAGGAACCAAAAACAGATTTTTTTTAGAACAACAAACCTGAATAATCTTTTTGTTGCCATTCCAAAAGCAAAAAAACAAATGAAACGATATTAACCATTGTTTAAAATTTCTATATGATTTTAAGCCACAGCACCCTTTTAGATCAACCCATTCCTGATCAATCACCTGTTATATTATTATCCATATGCTCATTTTCTAATTAACTATCATCCCCGAATGCGCACACTAGATGACGATGACCACATCTAGACAGCAAAATTTGTTCACATGATGTATCACTTGCTGGCTCATCCGTTTTCAGGCCAACAAAATGCAGAATTTTTAGTCAATAAAAAAGTTATTAAAAAGCTTTAAAATTGAAATGAATGTAACTGGACTGGGACTTGTGCATAACTGAGGTGCCACTAGGCATTGCATTTTGTTTTATCTTATGCCAGGAAGAGGAGACTGAACAGATTCAGGATATGAATCAAAAACAGTATATACTGTGATGGGAAAAGTCAGCTCATCTGCAAGTGGAAAGGAAAACATACACAGTCCAGTCACATTAATGTGACCATCTGTCAAAAGCCAGAATAACCACCTTTCGCAGAGCGGACTGCTGCGAGACGTGCAGGAAGAGAGTCACATAGGTCCATGAAGGTGTTCTCTGGGATGTTGAGCCATGCCGACTCTAATGCCGTGGCCAGCTGCGCTAGATTACGCGGTTGAGGATCCATGGCGCGAACAACTCGATCGAGATGGTCCCACAGATGCTCGATTGGGTTTAAGTCAGGTGAGTTTGCTGGCCAGGGGAGGACGGTAAACTCATCCTGGTGCTCTTCGAACCACGCACGTACACTGGCAGCTGTATGGCACCTCGCATTGTCCTGCTGGAAGATGCCATCATCCTGAGGAAAAACAATGCGCATGTAGGGGTGAACATGGTCCGCAAGGACAGATGCGTACTTGTATTGATCCATTGTGCCTTCCACAATGATCAGTGAACCTAGAGAATGCCAGGAAAACATTCCCCAGACCATAATGCTCCCGCCTCCAGCTTGGACCGTTCCGGCAATGGTTGCAGGGTGGTTCCTTTCAGAGGTTTCACGCCTTATACGCCAACGTCCATCTGTCCGATGGAGCATAAAACGCGATTCATCCGAAAACGCAACCTGTCGCCACTCAGTGGACGTCCAGCTGCTGTACTGGCGTGCAAATTCTAGCCTTCGCCGTCGATGAACAGCAGTCAGCATAGGTGCACGAACCAGGCGTCTGCTTCGGAGGCCCAGACGCAGCAATGTTCGCTGAATAGTACTTTGGGAGACACTTTTGGTAGCCCCTTGGTTCATTTTGGTGGTCAGTTGCTCAACGGTAGCCCGTCTATCTGCCCGAACGCATCTCCGCAACCGTCGTTCGCCTCTGTCATCTATGGCCCGTGGTGCACCACATTTGCCACGTCGCTGATTTTGGACAGTCCCATTTTGCCATGCACGGTACACTTTTACCACGGCGGCACGCGAACAGTTCACAAACTCAGCCGTTTCGGAAATGCTTCCACCCTTGGCCCGAAAGCCAATGATCATGCCCTTTTGGAAGTCGGATAAATCGCTTCGTTTCTGCATTACGCCAACGATTGAAATGTTTTCCGAAGCCCTCACACACCCTTTATATACGCTCAACTGCACTGTGCTGCCACCTGCCTTCTGTGATTGGTTATTTAACTCTGACATGGAAAGTACGTGGTGGTCACATTAATGTGACTGGACTGTGTATGAAGATAAGCTCTGCTCCTGAAGCTGGGCTACTTTACCTGACACATCTGTTTATACTCTGGCTCGCTTGTCGGGAGATGTCTCAGAGTATCCTGTTTGATGGCTATCTGTAGTGTGAATGAAGTGGCAAGTAAAACAGACTGAGCATTTAATGTATTAATATAATTTCAAATTAAAATTTGGAAGTGTTATTTTCAGTTTCAAAATCATGAAAATATAACAGTTTAAATGAAAGAGAAGTCATTATCAGCATGGGAAAAATTATTCCAAAGACAAATTCTAAAATTTACTGGGATTCCACATTTAGCAATACAAAATATATTGAAAAGACGCCAGTAAGGAAACCTAGAAGAGAAACCCAAAATTTGGAATCAAAACCTCAATCGCCATAGAGAAAGGCAAGGTGTTAGGTGTGCCAAAGCAAATGTTATTGAATCAGCTAGGGAAATTCTTTGTTAACCTCTATGGGTTATGAAAATAAAATTCCTTATAGGAGGATGGCTTTCCAATATGTTATGTATGAAAATTTCTTCCTGCTCCTGATCACTTCCTTTTTGCACTGGATGTATATTGGAAGAAAAGTCTATAAAGTGAGAGAGTCATTTTGAAATTATAATCAAGAAAATACTACTTCATGACATTTTGAGAAATTTTAAAATTTCAAGACCAAACTCATAATGCTTGGAACGTTAAAATTGTTGCATTTTTTGGTAAGAATTTAGGTTGCAAAACAGAGCACAGAACTGTACAAAATAATGGATGTAAAGGACAAAGCTCTAGAAGATAGCTATGGATTAAAGAGAGAAATTAGAAAAAGAAACTGGATTTTGCAAAAACAATTGTTAATAAAGATCAGAATTTCTGGAATTCTGTTATTTTCAGAAGGAACTGAAATTAAAATTCTTAAATACAAGTAAGAAGAAAATTGTTTAGTGAAGGCCGTATAATACAGTTTGTTCAATTCAGCCTTTGTGCTACTGTCAAGCATGGAGGATGTTCCATGGCTGGGATGGATTTGCTGTAATTTATTAATGCTATTATGAATCAGTACATATATTATCAAGAGAAAGATTTTTAAGAAAAAATTTAAATGAGTGCAGATAAATTAGGTTTAAATTCCGAATTTTTTTCCAACTGGGCAATGATTCAAAATATACAGTTTTGAATAGGTAGTTAAGGTTCTTACGTACTATGACCCAAACATCTTTAAAATCCAACTTAATCTGAAAGATTTAAACCTCACTAAACATTTTTATGAGAAGAACCGAAGAAATCGTTAAGTAAAATTCCATTGAAAATAAAAATCAGTTGCAACTGCAGCTTCAAGCAGAATGAAATAAAATTGATAGCATTTGAGCCAGTTGCTGACTAAATCAATGTCCTGCTTAAAACAGTTCTAGGTGCAAGAGGTAATGCAGGAATATATTAGTAATTAAATTAAAATTTTTTTTATGGCAGATAATCAAGTATTTTTGTGTGGCTAGTTTAGTCATTGTTTTCATTTATAGCTATTTTTTGTTTTTGTTTTTGTTTTAGTGTACAGCAGTGGTTCCCAACTTTTTTTGACCCATGGACCCATTTTTATAGTCAAAACTTGCCCACGGATCCCCAAGTAAAAAAGCTACATAAATGCGTAGTATAAAAATTACAAATTTAACAAAAACATTTTATTGAAGAAGTGTTGATTGAAATTATAACTTTTGCTTAAAATAAAATAAAAAGATTAATGCCTTGGGTGAACTTGATCAGATTTTGTGAGTGTATTTATGTCGGCTCATTGTTTGTCAGAAGCAACTGCAAATCCCCAGGAGCACTAATTTCTAGTCGGTTTCTTTTTTTGTGTGTGTGACGGCACTGAATCCACGTTTTACGAAGTAGGAAGACAGGAAAGCAGTCAACAACTTCTGTACAATAACCCATAATGCAAGATATAAAATAGGAATTTGTAACCAGAATTTGTGGTATCCTTGTTCAAACATTGGTTTGGTCCTCATTTATGGATATTTCAATAAGCTACTCCTGTATTATATTATCCGTTAAAGTAATAGCTGTATTAGTATGGATTCATTTGTGTTTGGGATATGAGTTTGTCTACGCACAAAAGGCTTCAACCACCAGTCGGGAATATCCAAGTGAAGAATGTCTCTAAGTCTTTGGTTCAGGTTTGTGTGAAGAACCGTTAAGTGTTGACAGTAAGCAAGCAAATCTTCATTTCTGTTTTGCAGTTTCAAAAAATTTGAAAACTGAAAACATTCTCTTCTTCCCAAGTATTGTTTGCACAACCAAATTCTGCAACAAACACAGATATTACGCTTTTAGTTTTGATTAAATTTAATTGGTCACCTTTTAATTTCAAATTAGTTTCGTTGAATTTGGCAAATAAATCAGACATATAGGCTCATTTTTTGAGTTAATTAAACTGTGTCACAAATCATTGTCTTTGCTTTCCAAGAATTCCAATGCTGAATCAAAGAGTGCATAAAATCGATTTAAACATGCACTTTTAGGTAAACAACCTACTTCTGTGTGAAGTAGTAAACAATTATTGTCTTCGTCATTTTGCAAACAAAGTTGAGCAAATAATCTCTCATTGAAGGCATTTTTTTTATTTTATTAACTGCTCTAATGACATAATCTAGTGATCCATGCAAACGTTCACTAAGAAGTTTCGCGACTAATGATGTCGATGAATGACACAATGTACTGAAAATACATTCAGTACAACTTGTTTTAAGTATGCCAGAAATCCTCGGTATTTTTCCTATGCCGGAGCACCATCAGTAGCAACAGTATAATATTACTGTTGCTACTGATAACTGCCAAGCGTTTTAATAGCTTTTACATTGAAAAATCTTTTTAATTCAGTAAGTAACATTTCACCTTTCGTATCGGTTTTCAAGTATTTAGTAAAAATCAATTCTTGGCAAAATTTTTCTTCTTTTACAAATCTTACATAAGCTAAAAGTAAAGCTTTGTTTGCTGATAAAGTAGACTCGTCAAGCTGTACCGAAAATTCAGGTTTTTTTAAGTTACATAAAGAATTTTCTATGCACTAAACCATTTCGTCAATCCTTCTTTGTACTGTATTATTACGCAGTGGAATTCTTTTTATGATGTTGGAAGCTGGTTTGCATAACTTGGTGCATATTACCTCACTTACCGCTGGTAAAATAAGTTCTTCATCAATAGTGTACAGCTTTCGTACCTTGCAATCAATAAAGAAATGTTGTAAGAAGCATGTAGTCCATCGTCATCTCGCTTAGATGTTGTCCATAAGAGTTGTTGCAGTGACGGTGTTTTCAAATTTTTCTTTGACTGTTTGAAAAAACGTTAAATCCTTATCTTTTTTTATCATATTGAATGTTTCTTATGCTTGGAAGTTTTCATTGAAACATAGTTTTATTACATATAAGAGACATGGGTAAAGTAATATTCCTTGGTGATGAAATAAAGCCATACTTCAAATATTCAACACTGTATTGTTGGCATTTTTTTTTCGGCTCACTCATACTATTATCTATTAAAAAGGACAAAAAAGGGTATAAGAAAATTTGTATATCAAATGTTTTATTTGCAACAAACCACTGTTAATTATTATTAATTTTTTCAATGGAATGCTGCAGTAAAACGATTTTGAATTAATTATTTGATGTAAGGATAAAATTTCATGTAATTTTTGAATAAAATATAATTTTCAATAATTAACTTCTTTCAAAAAACATCTGTATTAAAAAAAAGAAACTAACGGCCTCTTCCTAAGTTTTTGATTAAAAAAAGTAATCTCTTAACTAGTTAAAGGATCACTATATTGAAAAATGTGATATATAAGTTTTTCAAAAGAGATCAATTTTATTCAAATATACTTACATAACAAAAGTACACTATCTGCGTAACAATACAAAAGATGCAACTATACCAAAACTTCCAATTAACAATACAAAACTTCTTTTTCTCTAAGAGTGGGAAAATTTGTTTATACACTTCGTGTCAGCATAACATAGAACTAAATTGTTGATTAGATGTACGATTGTTTCATAGTTTATGTTCATATTGCAGACAAGTTAGTACATGTAGCGGCGTTATTTCAGTCCTGTACAATCCTGTTTTCAGCCGTCTGTCTTGCACTGTGCCATGCTTGTTAACTTAAGTAGCTGGTGCCAGAGCTGTTAAATCACAGGCGTGTGCCAGTGGATTTGGTTTTATTTACATTTTTAAGGGATTATTTCAGTTTTTTTGTTGTTATTTTGTTATTATTTTGTCGTTATGCTGTTGTTAGCGTGTTGATGGAAATTGAAGAAAAGAAAGTATTTTATTGAAGCAAATTGAACAGTACCTAAATTTTAGTAACAACATTGAAACAAGTTATACACACCACTATTACTACAAGTGACAAATCAGTGGAAATGAGTTTTGTCAGTGTTTAGTTACCAAAGGTATTACATAACGCTCAGTACTTAAATAACATACTGTATTTAAGCACTCACCTATATTTATATTTTACTCAGGACGTAAAAATAGCTACTATTTTATTTATTGTTATTTATTTAAATTTCCATAATAATAAAAATTGATCAGTTTTATTATTTTATTTTAAACCTTGCGTGGACCCCCTGACAGTTTTCAGGGACCCCCAAATCAATTTTAATTTTCCACATATCCCCTGAATTATACCGGAGACCCCTGGGGTTCCATAGGGACTACTTTGGGAACCACTGGTGTGCAGTATTAAAATTTAAATTCAGGATGTTAGAAAATATGCTCCCTTTTCATTTTTACTGCATTTATTGATTTAAATTGCTTTAAATTTAGAAATTTTAAGATGAGTACATACTTTATGACCCAGTGCATCTGTGTGTACATTGCTTACATAAAAGCAAGCAACTGCCATAGTTAATCTGTGTTTGGTACTCAACAGTTTTTTTTTATGATTCTGAAACTGATATATTCATTTTAGTATATGTAGCTGTAGTTAAATATATTAAGGTTTTGATCATTCCTTTTCATTGTTTTTTTAAATTTTTTTTCTTTTTTTCTTTTTTTTTTTTTTATTTTTTTTTTTTTTTTTTTTTTTTTTTTTTTTTTTCTTTTTGTGGATTTCATCATCGTTGTTTTCCACATGAAACAGGCTCTTTACTTTTTTTAAATTTAAACTGCTATTGATTCTAAAATGCACTCATCAATTTCAATCTCGTCTATTAGAAGAAAGACTTGGACTCTAAGAAAATAAAATAAGTGAATCAAACACTAAAATACATCTAAAAATACTTTTAAATAACCAATTTAGATTTTTTAATAACAGTGATATTCTATTTAAATTAGTAATTCAGATAAATTTCTTATTTCAGAATAATAAGCAATTGAAAAAATCCATGATTAAAAGATACTCTTAATTTTGAGGTGCACCCCATTATCAGGAAATCGAGTTTGATAATGAAAACGTACAGTATGAAGCTTCCTCTCTCAATGAGATGATTTTCAGAATTTTGTTGAGTTCCGATTGCATTTATAAAAGCATAGATATCTTCTCTTTAGCCTTATAAAGTTCGTACAGTATAAATTCTGGGTTCTGGATTCACTGGGCTTTTGACAACTCTGGATTTGAAATTATTTCGGATATTAGGTCATCGGTTTAAATCTAGTACAATAATATGTAGAACTTATAAAATTAAAAATATGAAATAGGGGTTTATGAGATTGAGATAGTGAAGCATTCATGGCCTGGAAGGAAACATTTTTTTTTTAAGCTCAATATTTATTTGTTTGCTGTATTCAACATTTCTTTCAATGTATGTTGCTTAAGTTGCTTCATTCTCTGGGCTAATACTTTCTGTTTAATTCTTCACATAGATGTGTTTTCTTGTTCAGTTACAAAGTTTCATTGTTCAAGTCCTGTAATTGCTTTGTGGAGAATTACCTCTAAATTGTCAGTAAATTCCAGTTCCTCTATTTTTTTCATTCTCAACAACCTCTCTGTCACTTTCTTTACTATCCATAGTGATATTTTCGGGCTTCTCAACCATACTACAGATTTCACTGTAATTAGTTGATTGAAGATTGGGGCATTGCTATTCCAGTGGAAAATCTTCATTTATTATATTTTCTTCACAAATTCCTTAATTGAGAAATTTTGCTTTTTGTTTGTGATATGCAAAAACCTTAAAATTCACGGCTATCATAATAAAGGTTAGCTAGTGTCTGCTGTACACTATTGGTGATATATGATGGGACTGGCAACTAAAGATATATTGTTCTGCTTAATTTTATCTGGCTTGTATCGCATGTTTTTGATATGTACCCCATTTTCAGGAAATAGAGTTTGATCATGAAATTATGTCTGAATTATGCTAGTTCAGTTTTTTTTTATTATACTTATTTTCTGAACATGCTTAAAGCTTATCTGAATCCCAAATAAATGACTTACATATACTTAAGGCTTATCCAAGGCTGGTGCTAGACATTTGTGGCTCAGTGCAGTCTCTGCAGCTTCTAAATTCTGCAGCAAGTGCCTCCCTAAATGTTAAAAATTTTGCGTTTTAGTGCCTTCCCAAAATTTAAGGATTTGGCTATCCCTTAAATTTGTTACTTGGTGCTTCTCTAAATTCTAAAAGTTTTGCCTCCCTTAAATTCTGCTGACCCACCAGTGGCCGAGCGGTAACATCGCTGAACACTGGTAGTTTGACCTGAGATTGAATCCGAGTGAATGGGTTGGCTTTCATGGTTTTTCCCATGTATAATGTGGATATGAGCCAGTTTCCCTTAAAAACTCCTCCATGAAGACATTATGCCCCATAGGCAGATAGCCTATGCATATTGCTTTGCCTTAATCAGTTAGCCAAACCTAACCTTAAATTCTGCCTTCCATTGTGGCCACACTAGCTCTGGTACTAATCATGGGCTTATTTGAATAATAAATCAGTTTTTCTCAATTCATACAGCGCTAAATGTAATCTTTTGGTCTATGAATACAAATTTGGTATTTACAAAATCTATATTTGTCATATGTAAAGAAATTCCTGTTAAATTTCTCCTAGTCAACACATTCAACACTTCATAGAAAATTAGCTGAAGACTGTAATCATAGCTAAGTGTAATGTCTGCATAAGAGGTTACCATGCTCTTTAGTATTCATTTACTCATACTTGAGAAAAAGTATTCTGACACCATTGTGTGAGTCATTTTTCAGGCTGTGGTGTGTTGATAGTTACGTTTTGATGAAAGCAAAAAATAGATAATGATTTGCTAGGTTAGCATCAGGGATATAGTAAATTATTCAGTATTTGTAAAATGTAATCAATGTTTCAATGTAAAATGTTTCAGTTTGAGATGTATGCCAAGCGAAAAGGCAGCTACAGGACCAAATTAGTGATCATATAAATTTATTCTAATAAATGATTGTTTCTTCATTATTTCGGTATTTAATTGAGTGCCAAAATGAAATTAAGAATCGGGACTCTTCACATTTTTTATTAAGAAATATACCAAACATGCACGGGTAAAATGTACAAAAAAAATTTTTTTTTAAAAAAAGGTTTGATTTTAATTTATAGATCCAGATTTTAGAGTATTCTTGATACTGGATGTCTAGGTCTTGGACCAAAATTGATAGTATTAACAAAAACAATCATGGATTTTATGCATGAACTGATGTAAAAGTGTAAACAAACACCAGCTGAATACAAATATGCTGCTAATCATGTAAAATAAGATGTAAATAAACTAATGAAATTCATGCATGCACATTAAGATTCTGCACATATTTTTGTTTATTAATTTTACTTTACCTTCCACGGCTGTCATCTGGTAATTTGTAAATCAGCGTTTACTAAATTCTGAAAACTGCAATATTGCATAATACTGCCAAATACTGTTGTATTATATGCAGTTTTTGTGCTTATCCTACGGAAGTTTTTTTATCTCTTTCCCACAGTAGTAAGAATTCAAGATTAAGAGATGTTCCTTATAAGTAGTAAAATTAATGTTGCTTAGGTTTGCCATGATGTATTATATCTGACATTTTCAACTTTTCAGAAAAGTCAAAACAAAATATATGCTACTTCTGGATGCTGATTTTCAGCCTTCCCCTGATTTTCAACAGAAGTTCTTAACTTCACTGAAACATGTTGATTTTTCTTTGAAAACAGCATTTGTGGTTCCAGCATTTGAATACATGGAACTGCCTCAGGTATATGACATTCTAGGATTTATTTTTTAAAACTAAGTACTTATGTAGTTACTCTCATTATCTTATTATAAGGAGTTACATAACTAGAAAATGAATAAGAACTGTATTCTATACTCTTTTTGCAGTATTACTCTAAAATAATTTGATATCAAAACCAGGATATTGCTTCCTTATCTTGTATTGTTTTGTTCTTTAATTTTAATGCCAGAAATTATTTTAAATTTTAGTATCTCTTCATCTGTGTATTGTATTTCTCTCTTTCAGAAATGCTCTTCTACTATTGCTATTTTACATGCTTTTATAATTAATTACATTAATGACAAATATTATATGTATGCATTCTGGTGCAACATGATTTGTGCCAATCAAAAAAAAAAGTTCATTTAATGAAAGTTAAGAAGTATACTAATCTACACGTAGATTTCAAAAAATTAATATAAGCTTTTGTTTCTTTTTTAAAATTGTGAGGTCCTTAAACATGCTATAGAGATGAACTATTTAGTTATTTGCAGAAGTACACATTTTTTAAATCTCATCAACCTTCCTAGGTTTCTGTTACAGAGTGTTCAAAACTTCTCCCATTTTGTAGATATTTTAACTGGACTCTGCTGTTCTTTTTACTGCTGATAAAGGATTTATTGATGTGCCAAAAACCGGAAATCTTTTAGGATTCCAAACTGAAATCACAAAGACTTCAGATGTAAGAATTTTTAATAAACAGTCTGATAATTTAATTAAATAATTTTTAAATAATAACTGCGCAGACCTTTTTTTTTTTAAAGAATGAAAAAATTTCAGTTCTCTGTGGCACTGCTGGATCGAGATATTTTCATCGCTAATAAAAGATATCTCTTGCTCGTTTTACTGTAATATTATTGCTGAATGTCACTGTATGTCAGATGTTCTGCATTTAAAGTATGTAGACTTTACTCAGCCAGTGGAAACTACTCCCTGCTAACTTCTACCTGATGTACAATTTCTCAAACTCAGTCGACAAATAATTTCATTATTCAGTGTAGTTCTCAGTGGTAAAGTGGTTCATATTCTTCACTTTTCTGTGCTGACATACATGTTGCTGTCGCACAGACCGCGGCAGTGTGGATGTTAAAGAATGACTGTGAAGCTCTTAGGCATTGTGTCATGGCAGGTATTCAAATTACTATTTCCATGCTTTTTTGTTCTCCTAACAGTCTATGCGTTCTTATAGCAGTTTTGCTACTAAGTTAATAGTTGTTCCAAAACACATTAGTGTGCAAAACTTAAGAAGCGTTTCTGATTTTGTCTGTAATTCCACAGAAAACAACTGGGAGATATGAAATTCATACTGCAGTAGCACAATGTAGTATTTAAAGCATGAAGGAGATTAATAGGTCACATGCATTACAGAACAGATAAAAATGTATTATTTCTATCCATTCTGTAATGGATAGAAAAATTTATTATTGACAGAATGGCATTGATACAAAAGACTGTCTGGCAAAGAGGGACAACAACAAACCAAAGGGCTTGAGTAAGGAATACGTAATTACTCCACCTTTAGGTAGCCACAAAGCAATTCTGGCAGCTAGCGTGACAAAATAATTTTCTTGATGCTGTTGGCATCACTGTTTATGCATAAAATAAATACAAATCAAAAGTACACTAAAGATGAAATTTTTTTTCGACGGCTTATGATCTAGTTTTGGGTACTAAGGATATGAAACCTGTTTGTGTATTTTGTGGCCAAAGACATTATTCTCTAGACTGTTTTAAAGGCCAAAAAGTGTCTTTTGAGGAAAAAAAGGATATTTTATGTAAAAATAAAGCCTTTTTTGCATGTTCGAGAATTGGTCATTGATAAAAAAATTGTAAGGCTAATATTCAGTGCATAATTTGTGAAAAGAAATATTGGACTATACTATATACTGAATTATCTAATGTTGGTAATAAAATTAATTCAGAGACTTCTCATGTTGATGAAAATATAATGTTGTCTATTCAAAGCCAAACATAAGTTCTTCTACAAACTCTGCTTGTATCCATTGAAGCAAATGAGAAGAGAAGAACTGTAAGAGCTTTATTAGCCATGGGATCACAGAGGTCATATATTCTTAAATCTACTGTGAATCAAATGGGGGCAACTGTTCAACGAAGTGAAAATTTAACACATGTTGTGCTTGGGGGGTATTAGCTCTAGAAAGCAACATAAATGCTACAAAGCTCTGTGACTAATTTAAAGAAGAATTTCTCTTAAATTAAAGTTCTGGACCAGCAAGTTATTAGCCGGAACATTCCTAGTGTTCAAAAAGGATCCTGGATGGTTGAATTATGGGACAAAGGCATCCATTATACTGATGTAGGAAAAGACTTATTACCTATAGAACCTTTAATTGGAGTTGACTATGCTGTGGAAATCTTTACATTGGGAACGTTTTCCACTCTGTTCTTGTTGCAGTGCAATCACTACTCAGCTGGATTATTTTGGGAAAGATAAGTAACTGCAGTTCATCTCAAAGTACTTCATCTTTGATAACCAGTGTGCTAATCCACAGCAATAACTTAGGGAAATTATGAAAATTAGATGCTTTAATAATAACTCACCTCAGTGAAAGGAAGTTTAGTGTAGAGTTGGAAAAGTGTGTGTTGGATTACTTTTATAGGCCCTTGAGAAAACATGATGGTAGATTTGAAGTCAGTTTGCTATGGTTTAATGAATGGGATAATTTACTAGTTAATAGTGACACTGCTGAAAAGAGATTACTTTCACTCATAAAGAAACTTAAATTAGAAGAAAATTTGAGAAATGTAATGCGGTAATCCAAGACTGGTTACAATCGTGAGTGGTTGAAGGAGTGCTGAGTAATCAAGCAGAGGGGAAAATACCTTCTACATCAACCAGTTTTCAAAGAAAATTCCTTGACACTGGTTAGACCAGGATTTGACGCATCTTGTAAAAAGAAAACATCTTTCCCCAAGTGACTGCTTAGCAAAAGGGCCTAATCTTCTGATTTAGAGAGAAGAGGATAACCATTATTTCAGATATAAGGAAAACATTCTTACAGATTTCCATGGATCGAGAAGACAGAGGTTCTGTAAAGTTTCTCGGGTGTAAGGATGCTGAACAGTTAGAGATAAAAGAATTTTGCCAGTTCCATGTGGTATTTGGGTTAAACTGCAGACTTTTTTCTTTTGGGAGCTGTGATTGACTCACATTTGAAGCAATATCAGCCACTTGAGAAGGATTGCTGGGAAGTTTAAAGCTTCCTTTTATGTGTGACAATTGTGTAACTTTAACAGATTCTGAAGAAGATGCAAGTTTTTTCATTCAACAGGCAACCGAGATCATGGCAAATGCACATTTTGATTTAAAAGGATGGCAGAAAAGAGAAAGGAAAGAGATTTATAATGAATCTGAGGCATTTAAAGTAATAGGACTGTTATGAGATAAACAATTTATGGAGCGATGTTACGACCCATTCAGAAAATCCCCCCCTGGAGATATCTTCATCAGTTGAAGAGCATTTGAAAGAAGAAGTTGAAACATTCTTTGCCTGATCGATCTTTTCCTTGCCAATGAACTGTCATGACCAACCAAAAAATTGTCGTGATAAGAAGCAGAAGTACTATTAAGTTACCCTCTAGATTTCTGGAATGAACTTTCAAACTGAACTATTATTTTGAACTGAAAACTATATTCATATTTTGATTACTTTTTGTACATTATTAATCAAAAAGGTGGGAGGATTGTTATGAAATTACTTCACCTTTAGGTATCCGCGAAGCAAATCTGGCAACAAGTGTAACAAAATAATTTTCTTGATGCAATTGGCATCACTGTTTATATGTAGAATTAATTTTTATTTTAAAAAATTAATTTCATAATAAAAATTCTGAGAAGGTGGATTAGCAATCCATCCATTATTAATAATATAACCTTCCCTAATTGCATTGGTTGGATTCCACCATCTGTTGATACTTAACACCAGAATATCTAACAGTTCTTGGGAAAAGAGGCCCCATTCTTCCCGAAGCTTATGATTCAGTTGTCTGGTGTTCTTCATAGGGTAAGGTCGTGCCTCCAAGTGTCTTCCTAAAGTATCCCATACATGTTCATTGGGAGTTAAATCAAGAGAGAACACTGGCTAATCCATTCTGTGGATATCTTCACTCTCCAGGAGCTCCTGAACAGCATGGGGTCTGTTTGGCTGTGCTTTGGCATTCTAAAACAAAGTGAGGACCAGGGGCACCTCAGAAAAGATGCAGGTGGGAGAGGATAACTTCATCACAGTAGCGATTTCTGATAAGTGAACCTCGGTCGAAAATGTGGAGCTCTGTCCATTTGTTCATTATAAGGTTTTCCCATACAAGCACGCCAAGAGCATCCCAACAGTCTCTTTCGCTAATGTGATTGGGATAAAAGTGTGTTCTTGCCTCTCTCCATATCAACTGCTATTGAGAATTGTTTGTCAGAATGAAATTACTCTTATCAATAAAGAGGACATGACTCCGTTGATGAGGTGTCCAGTCTTTGTGTTTTCTTTAATTTCAATCTCTTTTCACTTGCAGGCCGATATATCAGTTATCAGTCACTGTTTTTTCCTTTGCCGGCCACCACTAACCTTTCTTATAGCTGCACTTGTGGTTTGGAAGGCTTTCCAAGCTTGTGAAACAATAGTTTTTATCAGTGCCAAACTCTTGGGCGACAGGCATCAAAATATGCCCTTTCTTAAGCTTGCCAGTCATTCTACCACATGTAAAGGCATCCTGATGTTTTCTTGTAGCCATATTGCACGTACATTCTCACTTTATCTTGCAGAAGAATGCCTGGAAATGTGCCTTCTTTTCCATCTTTTTAATTTGCCTTGCACTGTGCATGTTAATTCTTCACATTTTGTATGCTCTGACGTACCGTGTGATGTGATAGTGCTAATATTTGCATATAATATCACCTTCTTACTGAGCTAGCTTTTCATTTGCAGTATTTGCAAAAAGCCCTTTTCAATAATTTCATGGTTGTATATTGAAAAATTAATTTCTTGCTTAAGTTTTGCACACTAGTGTAGTATATTTTAAGTAATTATAACATATTTCTCTTGAACAACTTTTATTGCTTAAGTTTCCTACAAATTTGTATTTGGCTAAATATGTTTTTTGGTCTGTTGAGATTTCCCATAGAGGATACTGTAATAGCCCTAAACGCAGTGCTTCGCTCTCCCCCCCCAAAAAAAAAACTATAGTAAGGTAAATTGTTTTGAAGAACGAAAAGTAGAAGCAGTGACGGGTACAGTAGATATGAGATAAGATATACTTTGTGTTATAAAAGTGTATATATAGTGCCCCCCAAAGTCCTTAATCGGGTTTCCTTTTTGCAACTGTTGGTTGTACACATATACTGTCAATTACAGAAATGTTTTAAATTGTGCAAAGATACATGTTTTTGTTTTTAAATTTTAAAGAAAGTAATTTTATATAATTATTGTATATGTTATAATATTTATATTTTATATAAAATATGAACCCTAGTATTTTCCAGATTTCTCCAGTCACGATATTTAAGAAAATTTTATATTCATGATAAAAATTAAAAACAGAAAGTTGGACCTTCATATGAGGAAAATTTACAGACATATATGATTTCAAAATCTGTGATATTTCTTTTGGGTTTGCGTGGGGTAGGGGTGATAACTGAAAAGATTAGATTAATTTGAGGTTATTTTTTCCTCTTTAAATGCTAATTCAGTGATATTCTTTTGTGATCTTCTAATGTCATTATTTATAGTTGTTATCCATATGGTATGCTGGAAGAACTTTCACACGAGTAATTTATAAGTATTCGAGGTCTTAAAAACCATTATTAATACTCTCATTATGTTTTATTTCTTTAGAATGATAATCTGGTAATTAATTAAATTCATTAAAGTACAAATATTTTTCATTTTAAATTAATGCAAATAATATTACAAATTTGCTATGTACCAATACTGAAGCATGCCTGTGTTTTCCAGAACACGAATCCCGTATAATTCTGTGAATATGATCATCATTTTTAAAAAAAATTATATTGGTCATTATTTTTCACAATAACTTGCATAAAAATGCTCTCTTAGCATCAGAAACCTTTTTCTAAATGCTACTTTATTTTTAGTTATGTATAATTCAAGCATTTCACTCGTCAGACTCTGGGCCTGAATGTGATTCCCGAATTTAATATCAAATATTTTGGTCAATTTTTCGCATGCAGGAGTTAAACTTTTTGTATTTGATTTTTTGTAACAAGCACAAAATTTTTCGGAATGTAAGTATAAGGACTTGTGGAAAATGAAAAAATTTAAATTTCTTATTTTATATAAAATTAATATTTCTTACCTTAAAAATAAGAGAACATGAATATTTGCATCTTTTATAACATTTTTGTAATTGTTAGGAGTTGTCTATGACTTGCAAAGCTAAAAAATGACTTCTGTGGACACAATGTATAGATAAAATGCAGAGTATGTTTTTTGAGTGTACCCAGCATTTTTCTGGAGCAACCATTGAGGATGTAATTTGGTTATTTTGAATAACTGTATTAGCTCCAAGCTTTTATTGTTACTATAATGGGAATGTTTGGAATCATGAATGTTGCTGATTCCTTCGATTTGGCTGTGAGTGAAAGCAGGATTTGCTTGATATTTGAATTGTTTGCAAAATGTTAGATTTAGCTGAGAAAGGAACATAGTGCAGTTATGTCTACTTTCACAAATTAATAAGCTTGGTACTTTTGTTATTGAAGATTCTAGTAAAACATGTAACAATTTAAGTAAATACTTTAAAGAAATTTTGAATGCAAATTTAAGAAATTAATTCTTAAAGGTTAATGGTGAAATCAAAACTCTTCATGATGTTATTGATATAGAAGATGAAATTACTGTGTCAGAGAAATGATGAGAAATATTTTGCTCTGAGGGGGGAAAAGATATATTAATAAAGAATGGAAAGAATCTGTATTCTCTTCTATTCAGCAGCTGCTCAATGGACAACAGAGAACCTAATTTTTAGAGAAAATAAAACAGTTAAATTTCTGAAGTTAATTATAAATAAATATTCTGGTCATCCTGCTTTTTGACCAGAATTCTGTAACCAGTTAGAAAATTCTATTTATAGTAATAATAATATTACAAAAGTAGTGTGGTTTATTTTATTATGGCAAATCACATGCAGGCTGCCTGCCTGACGGGAAGGATGCCTTTGTGGAAAACTTTCTAAGAGCAACTGGCTGATATCCATGTTACACATGGGAAAGAAAAAACCACAAAAATGCTCATTTAGCCAGCCCCCTAGAATCAAACCTAGATCAAATTACAAATGTTAAGTGACTTCACTGCTGAGCTGCAGGCGAGCCTTGCAAAAAACAGATAAATTTATTAAAACACTCAATCGATTGCGAGGGCAGCTACAGGTCCCTCTGCATCAGGAGAACGAAATTTCTAGAAAAGTCCTTTCTAGAAAATTTGTTCTTCTGATGGGGAGGGACCTGTAGCTGCCCTTGAAATCAATTGAGCGTTTTAATAAATATACGCCAAATACATGGTTGTTTCAGCGATTTTAATTGTCACATTGGCATGTTTCGCTTCTATTCTAGATAAATTTAATTATTTAAAACCATGTAGGAGGTACGACATCTTATTGTATAAGTGGATTTGTGTTAGCAGAAGAAAATTATGATGCTACTCTGTAGCTAGTGAAATGTAGATTTTGAAAACAAATGTTCACTTATACAGGCCCATCTGTGGAAGTCACCTTAAATTTGTTAAAAGTATAAATGATTTAACTGAATTGAAAACTTTGCTTGATAAAATCAATACTCAAATTAGAAGTTTATTAGGAGTTAAGTCAGAACCGTTCATTTTATTGAAATGAATTCCGACAGAATTTGTTTTAGAATTCAATAGAAAATATCTAAATAATGCCTGGAATTTTAAGGATTTATTTGCCTTTCTACACAAAGAGATTACGGTCTAGGGGAGAACATGTATTTAGTTGTAAGACAGAGTTATCAAAATTGTAATAATAAATTTGAAAGAAATTTCAGGAAATCTGAAAATTAAAAGTTTAGTACTAATTATAATGTGTCAACTGCAGGTCATATTATAAATATTAATATATATATATATATATATATATTTCATAACGGCAAGGTTTGTGAATTTATAGTATTTTACCATAAAAGAGAAAACATAGAGCCTCCATTCTGAGGAAATGTGTTATTACAAGGCTAAAAATGACATACCTATTTTTTCATGTACTACTTTAACCTTCTACGAGTTACGGATGCTAAATTCCATATAGAAAACAAAACAGTTACACTTCTGAAGTGTGCTTTCCTTTCATTACACATAAGAATTTTTACCAGCTTCTAACATGTCCGATTTCGAGTTGGATGTATATTGGAAGAAAAGAAGGCAAGGCACAAAGTTGGAGAATTATTTTGGAATTATAATCAAGATAATCATGACATTTTGAGGAATTTTGAAATTTCAGTACCAAACTGTAATGCTCGGAGGGTTGATTAGGTTAGAAAACGTATTAGTTTAAGACACATACACAGATAACAAAAATAAATATCAGATGTGGGTCGCTCGACTTTATCAAATAGTAATCACAGGCAAGAATCCACAGTAGTAGAACACATGCTAGTTTTCAGGAAAATCCGCCAGTATTCCACTACCAGGGCAAGGTCAGTTCACTGGTTCTTTTAGAGCTGCAAGCAATGAATTATCTGGGGTCAGTCTCAAATTCTCTTCTCTGCAAGAGAGGGAGAAAGCTGGTTATGCAATTCCTTAGATCTGGATGCTAGTTAGGAGTTCTCCACAGTTTTTTCCCTCAAATGCTGAAGGTACGAAAAAGTCACAAAATATCTGGTCTTGACATGCACATATCTTCCCAAGAATGTGATGAGTAATGGTTTGGTTTATGTGATTACAGCAAAGCTTCAAGGGCTATGTGCCAAAGAGTAGGGATGCCTTTGTGGAGGACTTTGTAAGGGAAACTGGCTCATGTACACATTGCAAATGGGGAAAACCACAAAAACGCACATGCAGCCAGCCCGTTCATTGGATTCCAACCTCGGACAGAACTATCAGTGTTCAGTGACTTTACCTCTCGACTTACCACTGGTTTGCCCAGTGAGTAATGAAACACTGAGAAGAAAGCCGAAGGGCAGATGAAACAGGAAGATCACTGATCACAGATTGGAGAATTCATAGCTTCGAAGAATGCAGGCAACAGCTGATTGATTCCTAGGATGGTTTTCTTGTCATGCACAAGAACTATAGAATGTTTGTTGCTGTGTGCACAGACCTTGAAGGGGCACCGTCTTATCGAGTGATGTCATATGGAGGAATGAGTGAAACTATTAGCACACAAACACGAGTCATTGTGCAAATAAAACATGCGTACAAGTGCTCAGTGCAGGATGCAAAATGTGGTTGGTGTGTTGTGCCATGATTTAGGAGTCGAAGATAGTGTTTTTATCACTTGGACATCTGGTTGGATGGACATTTTAGACATCTGGAAAGACGCTGGTTCAACTGGAGCAGTGGATGGTTGAAAGGATTCTAATGGTAGTCAAAGTATCATGCCATAAACAAATTTGGTGGATGTAACTGGGAAATCTTGCTTAAAAAAGAATGTAGGTTAGGAAACACACGTGAGAGGGATTTCGTTCAACAAGTGCAATTATGACACTTTAGGGCTGCTTATAGGTCATGGTGAAATCGTTCTACCAAATCATTTGCAGAAGGAGATATGGCAAAGTGCGAATTCAGCGTATTCCTAGCATAGATGTAAGAGAAGAGAAAACTGGATGACTGAAATTGCTGACCTTGATCAGTTGTAATTAATGGCACACCGAGTCATGCAGTCCAACTAGTGATAAATTGTTAATCCACAGATTCAGCAGAGATATCCTGTATGGGAAATGCTTGGAGGTCTGGAGCAAGTTGTAATGACTGGAATTTCAGTGAGCAATTTGAGTCTTCACTGAGATATTGTAGCTCATCGTTGTCTAGCAAGTGAGCAATTTAAAGGGAAATCCAGTGGTGGTGTATCGGCTGTTTTGAATGTGTGAGAGAGTATTTGCCAGGCAGATATATGGCAGATGTCTGCGCTAAACTGAGCCATGTACCCTAATTTCTTATGAAGCAGGATTTGAAGTGTAAGTTATTTATAGGTAGAGGTCAATGGTTAGTAAATATAGTAAAATGTAAACCTTCAACGTTATGTCTGAAATATTTTATAGCTGTGTAAATGGTGAGTAACTTTCTATCATGCATGTTGTACTTACATTCAGTGGGAGAGTTTTCACCAGAAAAATGCTAGACTAGTAGTAGTGTGCTGAGTGTTCAAGACAGCTCCAATAGAAGTGTCTGAAGCATCTATCATAATACTCAGCTTTTTACTAGGAGAAAGATAACTGAGAGTTGCAGCGTTCATAAGGTCTTGCTTACATTTTTCAAATGCTTGGTCATTCCAAGGAATATGGCATTGAAGGAATTTCTAATGAATTTCTTTCAACTCTTATAAAAGATTGGACAAAGGAACTTAAATCTCAGCTCACTTTGGCAAGAAGCAATGATAAAAGTTTTTCATTGCTAAAAATCCTGTAAGCTCAACTATAGTCATGGGTTGGGGAAAGTTTGCGATTATTTTTGTTTTCTCAGGCACGGATTTTACACCCGAGGAAGAAATAAGGAGAATGGGTTTTGTGAGTATGCATTTATTAGGCTTCAAAATCAAACCGTGTTTATTCAAACGATCAAATTTTTGGGAGGATCTTCTTCTTTGTTAACCAATACAATAAGAATATCATCAAAATACAGGATGCAAAAATTCAGTCCGAATAAAACTTCACGGTAAAACTTTTGGCTTGAGTTACATAAACAAATGGTCAGCAATTCAAAAGGATCAAAAGCTGTGGCACTGGTACCTTTTTGGATATCATCAGGTTTAACAGGTAGGATAAGCATGAGCCAAATGAAGGTTTAAAAATAATAGTTTTAGGCAGAGAAAATTGAGTGCAGTCTTGAATGTAGAGTATCAGCTAATGATCAGGAATCATGATGGCACTTAGCAATGATAATCTCCACAAAGCCATCAATCAGCATCCACTTTACAAATCATATGCAGGATTCAAAAACATCTTGAAGGCCGAATGATGCCTTTTGATATGAGAAATTCAAACTCTTGACCTGCAGATTGAAGTAATTTTACAGATAATTTAGGTTTTGAGAAAATGTGAGGACATTTAAATTCGAAGTAATGGAAAACTGTTGAGGTTTGTTTCCTGTGAAAAAATTGTAACAGGTTTGTCAATTCAATATAATCAGCAAGAATTTTGTCAAATTTTGTGTTACCTACCAGAATGTTGGTATTGAGTGGATTATCGTTAGATAGTCTGCCCCAAGAATGTCATTATGTTTCTCCATCAGTTAAATAGCTGTTTTTAACATCAATAAATATGTTCAATTTCATGAAAAAGTCAACATCTATGATGGGTTGATTAACATCTGCAGTGAAGAAAGGCCAAATAAATGAGTGACATAATTTTTAATTAATGGTTAAAATTTTTCATACATTTATATATTCGTACCGTTGGTCGCAAAGAGGAATTTTTGCAGCAAGATTGTTTGTATGGTGACAACAGCTGTTGGGAATGACTGATAAATCCATGCAGGTATCATTTAAAGAGGTCATTTTTAAGGATGGGTCAGCCAGAAGAATTTCAATAATGCAGTAATTGCAATTTGGGCATCGGCCAATCACTGATTTAGCTTTTTCAGCTGCAAAAAATTGCATGGAGAAATGCCTTTTTGTGCTCTTGAAGCAATTGGTGTGAAAGAAGCAAATGTTGCTGTTCGCCTCTTTATACTGTTGATAGCATGCATTGGACTGCCTTCTGTTGTTTTGGGGAACATTTTCTTTATATTTTTGTGAGTGTTTGTGTTTATTTTTGACAGCTTCCAAGAGGGCATTTGCTTGCTTCATCAGCTCTGCAGTTTGCTGTTCGAAGGTAGTAGGTTTTTGGGAGGTGCAAGGTAGGTGCTGTGGTAGAACTATTAATGTTAAGGAGTACTGAGATCCATAATTTTGTCAGCCGTGGCTATGAGTTTGGGGAGTTCACTATTTAATGCAGCAAAAACACTCTGTTTTGTGAGAGATGGGATACCCATACAGATTTTACACTGCTGGCCACCGTAAATGCAACACCCTGAAGGAAGCATGCAAATAACATTAAATTTACTACGTGCATTAGCAGAGGTAGGATATGCAAATGGTTAGAATTTCAGTGCAGATGCACATCATGTGTGCCTGTGGCACCACTTCAAAGCACTATTTAAGGCTTGGAGTTTTCGATGATTTCAAGTTTGGCAATTGTGTTTTTCTTGTGGTTTTTTAAAAAAAAAAAAAAAGTTCAATTATGCCTCATAGTAAACAGCGATCATCATTTGATCAAGTATCCGAGTTCGACAGAGGAAGGATGGTGACCTACCGAGAGTGTAGATTATCTTTCAGGGAAATTGGTAGTCGTGTTGGACGAAACCAAACAACTGTAATGTGGATATGTGACCGTTGGATGCAGGAGGGTACGACTGACCGACGTGTTTGATCGCATCCCCCCTTAGTGCACCACTTTATGTGATGACAGGAACATTGTGTGCATGGCAGTGGTGGTCACATCACGAACTATAGCACAGCACATTCAGTCTGTAACGCATCATCCAGTGTCTGCGCATACCATTCAACGCCATTTACAGCAGAGTGGTCTGTTCGTAAGACGCCCGTTGCTTCGTCTACCCTTGACAAAGAACCACAGATGTCTCCACTGCCAGTGGGGCGAAGAAAGAAGGATGTGGACAGAAAAAAATTGCATCTACTGATGAGTCACGCTTCTGTCTGCAACACCATGATGGACGGATTCGAGTCCGGAGACACAGTGGAGAGAGGATGCTAAACTGAATATTTGAGTGAATTTCTGCAACATAGCGTTTGATTTTAGTGTGTAGGGACTCAAAGCGGTTTGTTATGGCTTCGAAGTATCATTTGGAAGAATCTGTAAAGTGGCGAATTATCAGCCGTTTAGAAGCAGGGCAGTCAATCATGGAAACAGCCACATGTCTGAATATTTCAAGACAGACAGTCTCTAAGCTATGGAAACAGTTTCAAAATGATGGAAGTGTTATAAGGAGGCCTGGACAAGGTCGGAAACGAATGACAACTGCTCTGAAGATCGGTATCTGACATTAACTGCCCGTCGTAACAGAAAGGCTACTGCTCGCCAGTTAAGTTCAGAGCTTGCAGCCGCCACTGGAACTGTTGCATCACGGCAAACATTATATAGAAGGCTTAATGAAAAAGGCCTTTATGCCAGAAAGCCAAGGGTATGTGTTTTACTGTCTTCACAGAAAAAGAGGAAACACTTTAATTGGTGTAAAGAACATCAAAACTGGACTGAACATCAATGGTCCCATGTTCTCTGTTTAGTTTAATGTCCCATATTTAGTTTAACTGATGATTCTAAACGTGTTTACATCTGGAGGGAGTCAGGAACACGAAATGATCCTCGAACATTGTGGAACGTGACCATTTCTTTAGTGGAGGTTTGATGGTATGATGTGGAATAATGATCGATGGACGTACGCCCCTACACGTGTTCAGCAGCAGATCTGTGACAGGCCAGATATATCGGGATGAGGTCTTATATCCTTATGTAAGACTTTTCAGGGGTGCATATGGACCTGACTTTTTATTTATGGATGATAATGCCCGTTCACATCGAGCAAACTTCATTGATGAATTCCTTGAAAGTGAAGACATTAAGCGAATTCGCCAGTTAAGTTCAGAGCTTGCAGCCGCCACTGGAACTGTTGCATATGTCACATTATATAGAAGGCTTAATGAAAAAGGCCTTTATGCCAGAAAGCCAAGGGTATGTGTTTTACTGTTTAGTGTTACTGTTTAGTTAATGTCCCATGTTTAGTTTAACTGGTGATTCTAAACGTGTTTACATCTGGAGGGAGTCAGGAACATGAAATGATCCCTCGAACATTGTGGAACGTGACCGTTTCTTTAGTGGAGGTTTGATGGTATGGTGTGGAATAATGATCGATGGATGTACGCCCCTACACGTGTTCAGCAGCGGATCTGTGACAGGCCAGATATATCGGGATGAGGTCTTAGATCCTTATGTAAGACTTTTCAGGGGTGCATATGGACTTGACTTTTTATTTATGGATGATAATGCCCGTCCACATCGAGCAAACCTCGTTGATGAATTCCTTGAAAGTGAAGACATTAAGCGAATACCTTGGCCACCAAACTCTCCTGACCTTAACCCGATAGAGAACTTATGGGACTACCTTGGAAGAGCAATTGCACATATACATCCTCCTCCTAGAGATGTAAATGTTCTGAAGACGGCATTGCTGGAAGAGTGGAGACTAATTCCCCAAACTGTGGTTAACAGCGTTATTTCCAGCCTTTTTTACATCTGGAGGGAGTCAGGAACATGAAATGATCCCTCGAACATTGTGGAACGTGACCGTTTCTTTAGTGGAGGTTTGATGGTATGGTTGAAAAAGGCCTTTATGCCAGAAAGCCAAGGGTATGTGTTTTACTGTCTTCACAGAAAAAGAGGAAACACTTTAATTGGTGTAAAGAACATCAAAACTGGACTGAACATCAATGGTCCCATGTTCTCTGTTTAGTTTAATGTCCCATATTTAGTTTAACTGATGATTCTAAACGTGTTTACATCTGGAGGGAGTCAGGAACACGAAATGATCCTCGAACATTGTGGAACGTGACCATTTCTTTAGTGGAGGTTTGATGGTATGATGTGGAATAATGATCGATGGACGTACGCCCCTACACGTGTTCAGCAGCAGATCTGTGACAGGCCAGATATATCGGGATGAGGTCTTATATCCTTATGTAAGACTTTTCAGGGGTGCATATGGACCTGACTTTTTATTTATGGATGATAATGCCCGTCCACATCGAGCAAACCTCGTTGATGAATTCCTTGAAAGTGAAGACATTAAGCGAATACCTTGGCCACCAAACTCTCCTGACCTTAACCCGATAGAGAACTTATGGGACTACCTTGGAAGAGCAATTGCACGTATACATCCTCCTCCTAGAGATGTAAATGCTCTGAAGACGGCATTGCTGGAAGAGTGGAGACTAATTCCCCAAACTGTGGTTAACAGCGTTATTTCCAGCCTTAAAACACATTGTGATGTGTGTGTACAAGTCAGGGGAGATCATATTCCATATTAAATTCGTAAGACTTAATTCTTTTTCTGAATCATTCCTTTTTTTTCTTAACTCTCTTTGTTACACTTTATTACCATTTTTATTGTTTCATGCTACAATTTTATATCATATGAGGTGATCTTCAATTTTTTCTTTTGCATTTATGTGTCATCATGTTATGCATGATTCCACGATAATTCATTAAATTATAAGTCATAGTCTCTGAGAAATCCGTGAATTTATGCATGTAAACATAATTTTGGACATGAGTGTATATTAACTGGCAGCTCATCCATGCTTCTATGGCACACTTTAATCGACTGTGGGAAGCTGCTGTAAAAGCTTCTTGAAACATAGCTTCAAGAAAGCAGTTGGTTTGTAAAATCTTACTTTTGTAGAAATTTCTCCTTATCTAGCAGAAATTGAAGCATGTTTGAGCTCAACACTATTAGTAACAATTTCAAGTGATTTAAATGATTTTTCTCTTATTACACTCAAAAGATTCCTTATAGGAACATTGTTAGACAGAGGATCATCCTTCTTTATAGGAACATTTTTAAAGAGTATTCTGGAATCAAATATATGTGATTATAAACTGCCTCTTTTGAACAGTTAAAAAAGGATCCAACAAATGTCTCAACTGCAACTTGTACTAGATTTAATTGTTTGTTTCCCAGGAAAATCACTTTAGCTAAGAGCATGTTAATTGAATTGGCAAATTTCGTAAACGATTTTGGATTGCTAGAAAGAATTATAAATGACAGAGAGACATGTTTCATGGCAAAGGAATTGGAAGACTATTGCAAAATGAATGGATCTGTCGGCACAATAATCTACACAACATCCGCAAGGAGATGGAATGGTTGAGAGAGCAAATCGACCTAATTTGGCTTGGTCATGAATAGTATGGGAGAATCCAAGTCAGAGAGACTGAGATAAACAGATCAAAGAGTGCGAAAGGAACTTAAAAGAAATTGTAAATGAAGCTACTGACAAAGCTACATTCAAAGACCTTTGTGGATATTCCTCGTAGTTTGATGATGGATTTATAAGAGTAGCTGCAGATGAAGATGAAAATCAATGCCAAAGTCGCTTAATACTGCAAAATAGGCCAAGCAAAGAACTGAAGACAAAAAAATATCAATGCTAATTATAATAAAAGGAAAAGTACTTTATTAACTTTTGACTCTAATGAAATAGTGGTGGTGAGAAGATCACCTAAACTAACTAGAAATCCAACCAGATCACAAACAAAATATCTCAGATCCTAAATGATAAGGGAAGTCTTACCCTCTGACACCTAATTGTGTTGTGCAGTTACAAATGATAAGAGGTCACTTCTCTTTAAATAATTAGGGCAGTTTTACCTGCAGACTCCTAACTGGAATGCACAGTTAGAAGAGGTAGAAGAGGTGAGAGGTTACTTCTTCAGCACCTCTGTCAACTAGTTAAACTTGTGGAGATGTCAAATTGATAGTGGTGATGGTGTAGAAAACTGCAAGGCAATGAGAGAGATTAAAAAATTAATTAATGTGCTTGAATATTACTGCTATGCACATGAACTATGAATTCCATTATTGTGGACTTTTCAGTACTTTTTCCAAAACTTTAGTTTGTTTATTTAATTTTACAGTTTTACAGTACCTCAGATTTTAATTTGTTCTGTAAGTTTAAAGATCATTTATAAGTAGAGAGCTCTTTTTTTTTTTTTTTAATGCAGACTGAATTTACAATTTGAAGAATATGGTACATCTTAGTCTACTTGCACCTGTCGAATGCCTGAGGTAATCATTTTGTTTATGTGTTTTGATCTCTTCTGTATTAAATGTCTTTTGGTTAATTGCTCTGAGGTCATAGTAAGGTTAGAATCACTGAACGTATTGCCATGTATTATTTTAAAAAGCAATAAGAACAGTGGACAGTACATATTAAACTGCAGGATGCCAATACAGAAGGGTAACAGCAGGCAGAGAGAGATAAGGACAGATAGAAAGAGAGAAGATGAGCATCGGTACAGAAGGGAGACACAGGGGCTATGAAATAAAAGCATCTGTGCAGAAGTAACTATTATGTCTTATGTAGTGTTGCTCAATAAATACAGATTCAGGGACAAAAGATTGTATAAGCCATCTTATTAAGAAAAGTGAATATTAACATAAAGAAGTGAGAAAGTGTCATCAAGTTTAGAATAAGCAATCTATGCATATATCTGAAATCAGTGTATTTATTGCATTATGGTTTACATAGCTGGAAAGAAGAACCCAAAAAGGTTTGCCAAGAAGACTGTCATAGAGAGGACTTGACTCTGTTTAGATTTTCTGGGGGTGTCATTTTAAATGAAAGCTTGTATTAAACAGCCATGGTAGATGGTTACAGATTTGTATGCCCAAGTTATGGAGACAATAGGAAGAGAGGGCTCCTCACTCCAGTAGTGGTTTGGATCATGTGTAATGAGAGAGAATATTGCTTAGCTCGAGCTGCAAATGTTGCTCACATAAACAAATTCTTTCTGAATAATTCTTTGCTTACAGTGTAAAAGTATCATGATTTCAAATGCATGTGTTTTTTCCTGCACACCTTGTGTATTTAGTATTTTAAATTGCTTTGTACTTTTTATTTTGCCAGTGGATGGCCGAGTAGCTGTTCGAGGTGCTCATTCAGTTGTGATTTTAATTCATGGGAAGGGAATTAGCTGACTGTGTGTTATTTTCATAGTTTTCCTCTTGTGTAACTTAACTGTGAGTCTTACTCGCTAGGAAAATTTTTTCAATGACGGCATCCCTCCCAAGAACAGATAACGTTTGAGTACTTGGCCATAACTGAGAGAAAAACTGCATACTCGACATTTAAATCAAACTGCACCACAATGTTATATGAATTCTTATGTGAGTCAGAAAGCAGTTAATTATTAGGTTGATAGGAAAGCAATACAGGGTTTTGGCATGTCAGACTTTAAGTGCACAGAAATACTAAAAATGTTCCGCTGTCAAAATTTTACAAAGTATTCTAATTTTGATACTTTTGCTATTTCTATCCTAACTCCACTGAATTAACATTGCATTAATTTTATCCCTAGATAAATGATACCATTTGATAAGCTGTACATTCACCACATTATGCTTCATGAGTATTATATAAAAGAGATACTGCAGAAGCAATCTGAAGAGTTTTCAGCATACATATGAATCGGTGAATACATCAGTGAATATTAGAGCCAGAGGGATTTTAAAGAAGTTTTGAAGTGGAAATTTTGATCTGAAATTACTGGAAAGGTGAAAATGATGAATATAAAACCCTGTAAAGTAAGCCATATATGTATCACCAGTAAAGAAATAATAAAGAGTTTTCACTGTGTGCATTGAACATCAATAGCTCACTTGAAATGAATATGAAAGTTTTCCATTTCCAAAGTTGCTATTTTGTATTTCTTCAAATTTTGAGTATTTCACAGTGTTTCCTTAGTGGAGTTAGAAAAAGGAATGATTTATGCTAATGCTACTCGAAAAAGACAATGGTTCAGCACTAAAGAGGTACCAGGTTTCTTTCGCAGAAAAACCACGATTGAATCCAGTAGATTTTGCTGGGCATGCGATGAGATATGAAGAACATGGTTATATTGAATTGTCTGAAAATAACTTGATCATTAATGCAGACTTGTACTCTTATCTCAAATAATTTGAAATGGTCTTTAGCAAGCAGGAGACTTGCATGAATCAACAGACCTGATGTAATCCATCATAGGGTTAACTCTAAATCACATTTTGCAAGAGTGACTCAAGAAAGGCGTAATAATGGGAAATTCTTACTCATCCACTGAAGAGTTCAGATACTGCTCCATTTTTTCATCAGTTTTAAGTCACAGCAGTACTTCTTTGGTAAAGTGAATAGAAGTTTGAAAAAGTGAAAAAGGTAAAAAATGAATATTTTTACCAAAAAATGAAGAGAATCCTTCGAAAAGAAAATTGAAAAGCTGTTTTAAAAGTGGGGAAAAGTCATTGAAGGTGATGGATATTAATAATTAAATTCATGTGATGACATCCCCCCCATTTGAATTTCCTTTGATCCTGTATTGCTTTCTGCTCAACCTGACAGTAATGTAATGTTATCTAATTCTTTCTGTTGACAACCAAATAGTTTTCATGTTGCAGATGGATAATTTATTTTTAAGAAACTCTTTGATGTCCCTAATTTCCCTTTCTTTCTAATTTTGTGTAATTTTGGTTATGTACAATATGGTCAACTTGTACATATTCTGCAGTTGTAGCAATGTACAGAAGGTCTAACAGTCCACTTCCCAGAATAACCCATTTTGTGATTCAACACCATTATTAATTAATAATCTGTAATGAATAATAATTATTAAGGAATAACCCATTATGTTCCCATTATGAGTATCTCATTATATAATTCAACAACTGAACAATAGAAACTTTATTAAATTAATTTTGAAAAGGCTCATGAGTGGCTAGCATTGCCTCTTGCTGTTGGTTACATTTTATGTTGCTTTGCTTACATTTTACTTTTACATGATGATGATGTCATTTGGCAGTAACATTCGAGCATCCTGACTTACATTTGCCCACAATTGTTGTTTTAACCCCTCCGAGCATTAAGGGTTTACCCCGGAAATTTTAAAGTTCTTCAGAATGTAATGAATAAATGGTATTTTCTTGATCATAATTTAAAAATGACTGTTTGGCTTTGTACCATCATTCTATTTCTTCTAAGCATCCAGCCAAAATCAGATACATTAAAATCTGCCAGAAATTTACTTGTATAATGTATAAGAAAGCCATCCTTCTAATGGAATTTTACATCCACAATGCTTAGATGGTTAACACCTCTCATTGGCAGTACTCAAAGAACATACCCCCTTTTTTTAGTATGTTGTAATCAAAATTTTAAAGTTCTATAAGAAGTAAAAGTGTCAGAAAAGTTTTCTTCTGTCTTCACCCATATTTCACATCCATATTTTTGTTAAGATATTTTTCATATCCCTCAGCATGCATTTGACCATGGTCCTTAGGCTGTTTTTCATGCTAACTTCAGTCAATAAATATCATCTTTCACATCTAGTTCAATTTTTTCCTAAACTGTCCAATGGGTGAGCTCATCCTTTATAATTTGATCCATTTTCTTAGCCATTTGTTCATGTATCCTTCTCAGCCTTGATTGAATGATATGTGGTGATATACTTTTATAAGCTTCATCTCTACTGTATGTGCTTTTGCCCCTTCTGTGTAGTTTATCTCCATTTGGTATATTTGAATTTATATATTTTATATTGCTTCTTTCTGTATAACTCGATCCACCTCTTTTGGTATTTTTTTACTTATTTCTTTCCACTTGGCTATGATATGAGGTGCTATTTTCTTGAATAGATCTTCTTTGCTAATATCTTTCCATTCTGTCCTCTCATCATTTAATCCAAAAGAGTTTTTCTGCTCCTGTTTTATAACTTGGTCTACTTCCTTTTCTGTTCTTTGTGTGATTTCTCTCAACTGGAACAGAGTATAAGGTGATACTTTTTTCATATGCTTCGTTAGTCATGATTTCATCCTTGATAATTTGATCCATTTTCTCTGTCATTTGCTCATTTACTACTTTCAACATGAATGTACGATGAGGTAACACTTTTTTAAGTACTTTTCTTTACTCTCAGCTTGAATAATTTGACTTTTCCATGGCATTTCATCTTTTATTTCTCGGTGCTTGGGTTCTGAGTAAGATGACATTTGCTAGGGTTTATCTTCACTCATTGTGTAGGTTGAATACACAATTTCTTCTGGCTGCCTGTATCTACTTTCTCTTGCAAATTCCTTAGATTTCCCATCTGGTAATGAATATCTTTTCATTTCTAGAGTTTAAATGGGCTTCATCCGAAATCTCCTTGAAAGGAGAGTATGGAAAAAGATGTATGAATATCTGGATTGTTTCTGCACACTCCACTATGGATATATCAGTATTTGAATTGTTTCTGCACACACCATACAAACACTAGCCTTGTTACAAAATTTTTCTCCATATATGGCACATCACCTTCAACTTGGTCAAATTCAAGACCATAGCCAAATTTGTAACAAGTGCTATCTGCTAGATCTTTTCTATCTGGAAATTGCTTTCATTTTATAGGTGGTATTTTTCTATGCAAGCCATCTGGACAATCAGCTTTGCTTCAAACATGAAAGTGATCATCATATTCCATATCTCAGTTCTACATCTTGCCAACAATGTAATGTTATAAAACTATGTTTTTGTTAAATTTGCTTCAAACATAATTTTGATTAGTATAATTTTCATATTTTATCACTGGATAGAATACTTGCTTTTCAGTTTTAACCTTTACAAAATTTATGCTAGTTATTATTTCATTGTTTCATCAACTTGTAATTTAATACATGAATTTCTTCAATGCAGTCTAACTTAATAAATGGATAATCTTTCGCATAGCCAATATGCAAGGTATCACCACCCTAGCATAAATCTAAGAACATTCGTCAAACTAATAAATCAACTGGCTGAGCCGAATCTAACAATTAATACCGGAGTATCTTTTGCTATTATATTATCAGACATTAAATCAGCAATTGCCATGCCAAGACTTTTTGACAAGATAGTTTTGATTTCCCAAACCAATTAACTCCTTTCTGCAAGATGAAATATTTATTCCCAGACTTTTCACAACCGATTCATTGAGAAGACATGCGGACACTGCTGTGTCAGTCAAAGAAGATTTTTTTTTTATTTTATCGCAATATTTCTTTGTGTGCCCTTTCAATCCACATATTTTACAGGGATACGGACATATTTTGAAATATGACCCAAAAAAGTACATGAAAAAAATTTGGGTTCACCCTGGTCATTACAAATAACTTTTTGATTATCCTTATATTTATGCATAGGTGAGCTATCTTTTTCATAATATTTATGGTTGCTCACCATGTCACCATTTTTGAATTTATTAGAGTCAACTCTTTTCGAGTTACTAAAATTTTCTTATTCATCTAATTTTCAGCTAGTATATTCATGTTTACATGTTTAGGCCGTGAATCAATAAAATGCTTCCTCATAGAATTTGGAACCCGTTTTTTTAACTGGTCTGTTATAATTCTTTCAAAGAGTCAAAATCCTACAAATCATCCATTAAAATAGTTAGAAATTTCGAAAATAAAGTCTGCCCATGTATTTTTTGAATCCCTAGCATGATTAACAAATTTCTGGCGAAATTTTTCTGGTCTTAGCTTAAAATATTTAATAATACGTTCTTAACAAGTCTGTACTCATTAGCTTTTTCTTCAGATTCTCTGGCGATTAATTGTGTAATCTCAAGTGGTAAAAGTCCTAACAAATGAAAAACATAATCTTCATTTAACCTCATCTGTTTGGCTGACACTGGTTATCATAAATTAAGGGTAAATCACAAAAATCACAATTACTGAAAAAGTTACATGTAGAATTTTATGAAACTTACCCACAATATACAATGCATAGTAAGGTATCAAATAACATAAAAATAAATTATTAGGCAATTATGGTAGTATAGAAATTAGCACGTGTATAAAATGAACAAATCGAAGGTGTCAGTTTGCTATAGGAAAAGCACCTTCAATATGGAATATGATCGCTTCTAGAAGCAATAGAGCACACAAAGCGATGTATGATGCTTTCAATTATGCAGTCTATAAGTTCCATAGGAAGCGAGAGCCATTGTTCTTGCAGAGCTCTTCCAAGCGTGGCAAGGGTCTGAGGGGGCGGATTGAGAGCAGCTAGATGTCTCCCTGAAGCATTCCAAACGTGCTTGATAGGATTCAAGTCCCAGGATCGAGCTGGCCACTCCGTGCGCAAAATTGTTTCCTTTTGAAGATAATCACCTACGATGCGAGCCCTGTGTGGTCTTGCATTGTCATCCTGTAACAGGGAAGTATCACCTATTGCTCTGGCATGTGGGCGCACATAAGCATCAAGGATATTATCTGTATGAACCTCAGCATTTACGGTTTCGCTTGGAAAGACATAGAGGTCTGTGCATCCACCCAAAGAGATGCCACCCCAAACACAGAAACTGCCTCTTCCGTATGCATCTCTTTCACGGATGTTTGACCGATGATAATTGGTTCCAGGTTATCTCCATATCAAATAACACCTACTGTCGCTTTCTAGACTAAACCTGGACTCATCCCAAAAGAGAACAGCCCTCCATTGATCAAACGTCCAGTGGACATGTTGTGGTGTCCACTGCAAATAGTCCCTCCTAATGGCATGAACGTGAGCGGCATGCAAATGGCTGGTTGCCTCGCATACAGGCCACCTTCGTGAAGCCTTCTATGCACAGTTGACATTGGCACCAATCTTCCAGTGGCTACAGCAACAGGGGATCTAAGAAGAGTTGGAGTAGCAGTTCTGTTCCTGCGTGCACATAATGTCAAATATCGGTCATCGATGCTCGTCGTAGCAGTTGGCCATCCTTGGCTGAACCTCCTAGATACTGAATCTGTGGTTTGAAATTGCCTCCAAAGTCTATGAACCACAGAAGGACTCACATTTAGCCATCTGGCCACTTCTGTTTGACTTTGTCCTGCCTCTAGTCTCCCAATGGCTCTCCATCGTGGTTCTGCAGACAAATGATGCCTGGCGGTCATTGTTACGAATTGGCTATGTCAGATTTCTGATGTCACTATCACTGAAATATGTGGGCTTGCCCTGAATGATGGTCTTTTATGCTCCTCACAGAGGACGTATTCCAAGTGCAGTGCCACTAATTTGCATATTGCAGTTTTACTCAGCTACTCTTACTTGGCAACATATTTAAATTTTACACAGTGTGGCTTATTTTTGAGGGAGTTATCGCTATTTTTGTGATTTTTCCATAATATATGATAACCAGTGTACTATTAAAAGTGAAACTATCTCTACATCCTTTAAATCAAATTTTAGCATATGACTTTTTAAATGGATATCTTTCTTCTTTCCTGGTGTGGTTATATTGCATTCCATTGATGTTTGGAATGTTATTTTATTTTTGTTTAAAAGTTCTAAATTTTGCAATTCAAAATTCTTTGTTTTTCCTGTTCTACAGTTTCTAATTATGTTTGCTTTTCGTTGAAAGTCTGACAGTATTTGTTTCCGTTCTGAAATTAATCGTAATCTTTCTTTTTCTAATTTTTCGTTTTCTTCTTGAGCCTTTATTCACTAATCCTTTCAAAAACTTGTTTTACAAATATTTCATCATAATTTTTACTATTATTTATGATGTTTTTAATTGTAATCACAGTGGCGTCTGGTGGGACCATTTCCCCAGTTTCTCTCGCAAGTAAGAAAAGACATTGTAGACACTGTAGATATTTTTAGATATGGTACTTTAAGGTTAATAACTTTCATTGATGAGTTTATTAGTTTTCAATAATACGTTTAGTAGCTTTCATTGATATGTTTAATGTTTTCGTGATTCATTGATATGTTTAAAAGTTTTTATTCATGCATTTACTTGCTTTCAATGATACTATTACAAATTTTGTACATAGAAAGATGATTTTAGTGCAGTTAATTATATGTGAAATTGTATTTTTTTGTGTAATGTAACACAAAAAATCTAAAGAGAAAATCCATGCCAGAAAAGTAAGAATACAGGGGCAAGTCAATTTTCTACATAGAAAGATCATCTTAGTGCAGTTATATGTGAAATTGTTGTATTTCTCTGTGTAATGTAACGAAAAAAATCTAAAGAGAGAAGCTATGACGGAAAAGTAAGAATACAGGGGCAAGTCTATCATTGAGTAAATGGGTATCTTGGTAATTTGGCGAGATATCTCCAAGCTGACAGCCGTTTTGGTGTCGTATTTTGATGCCAAAGTTGGCGACATTTTTCTCCAACCCTTGTATCACTAAAATAAGTATTGTAACTGAATAATTGTAATTGATCACTATATTAGTTGCAGCTGTAATGCGACCCTCATATTGCTTTCCAATAATTTCGAGAAGCACTAGAAGTATCTCGGCGGCCATTTGAAAACTATATAAGACCACAGAGAGAGCATCTGTGCTGAGTTGCTTAGTTATTGTTGCTGCGAGTTGTTCGTTCAGCATGAACTGTAGGAAACTGAGTGTTAAGTTTATATTTGCTTCTTGTTGTCAGTATGACTCCATGTGTTTAATGTTTGTAACTTTGTAACTCTGCATCTGGTAACTGGAGAGTGTATTCTTATGTTTGACAAGAGAATTATCTTCATATTCGTAGTTAGATGTTTTAAAATATATGTGTTGTAATTATTAATGTTAATAACAATAAAAAGAGCATGTCAATACTTTGTGCATTATTTGAGTTTTGAGTGTTAGGAATATCAATTTATAGCTGAGTTTTGAAGTCGGTATCCAACATGAACTGAGATATATCCAAGTTAGCTTTCTCTTTAGATGCACTTTGCAATGTGTTGTATTTAACTTTCTTAGTAGTTTGACGTGTGACTACTGATTGTAGTCTGTGATACTGTTAACCCCTGCACAAGTATTTCTGTGGAAAATTCCGGAACTTTGAAGTGTTTATTTTGATAAAATAAATTTTATTCACCTATCATTGGAGCTATGTGCATGCAATCTATTATGAACCCGTATGCATGCAACAATATGTTTAAAAGCTTTAAAAAAGAAATATTTACCTTTTTCGCTTTTGTAACAGACCTTCACTGGTGTTCGAGTATGGTTGGGTGACACTGCCATCCTTATTCAAAAATTTTGATGGCGTTTTTAAACTGCAAGTCAGTGAAATTCAACAATCGAACAACTAAAACTTTATTTAATTAATTTTAACCCCTTCAGGATGGGTGTATCATATATGCATCAGCAGCTAATCCTCTTACAAGACAACATGCCGCTTAGCGCAACTCACCTTGGAGACAGTATGCGATGCATCAGTGCCATCACCCGGCTGTTAGCGACATTTGAGACTGCATATATGATTCACCCGTCTGCAGAGGATTTTTAGTTCAGCAGCATGCCATCGTGAAGGGGTTAAAAAGCTCACGAGGGGCTAGTATTGCCACCCTTTCATGGTTATATTTTATCTCACTTTACTTGCATTTTACTTGTGAATGGTGGTGATGTTATTTGGTAATGAATTGTGGAAATTGCTAACTTACTGGAATCCCATGAGCATTCCTGTTTGAAGACATCTGAACTAATACTCCATAAATTTCAAGCTGACAGAGAAAAGGACTGTCTAGTTATTTGGAATGTTATAAATTTTGTGTAAAAATTCAAGAAAGCACTATTGAGATGTTACAGCTGTTAAAGTATGTTTAAAGAGATTCAAAGGTAGGTGAGAGATACAACTATTGACCCTAGCAGCAAACAGCAAAAAGCAGCAGTGACAGACATTGATATTGATTGATGAAACATGGTCTGTAAATGGTCAAGTGTGAAATTGATACTTGAAGAATGGTTAGTGGTAATTTTAACAGAAATTATGGTATTATAACTGATTTAGTACTGGTAATTTTAATTGAAGAATCAGCATGTGAAATGTATTTACGAAGTTTGTGCTTCATATACAAAGTCACAGTGTGTTCTTTGTGAGAGAATCTCTGGCCAAATTAAAAATTATTACCCAATTGGATCACCTTGCCTATTTATCTGATTTAACAACTTGTGATATTTAGCTATTTTCAAAATCAGAAGTTACATTGAAGGTACAAAGATTTTTGTGACATAACTGATGTCTAATGGAATATGAGGCAGGTACTCAGAAGAAAAGAAGTCACATGGGCATTAAATTTTATACAAATAATTCTAAAATTGTATTTTTAAGGCCTTAAAAAAGGAATTACATGTGAATTTTAGGGGGTAAAAAAAAGTGGTGAAAATGTTGTCAAAAAGGAATATGTCGGGAACAAATTTATGTATGTAAACAATATAAAAATCCAGCTTTAAATTTAAATGAAAATGCACACTGTAGGTTGTATTTTGTTTAGAATGCTTCACATTATATTTTAACTTTAAAAATATTCGAAAATGTTCTTTTTTTCTCTCTAGAAAAGTGATAATGCTCCACAAACTAAAGAAGAACTTTTACAGTTACTTCATAGAGAAGAGCCTTTCATATTGCCTTTCAGTATCCTTTCTAAAGCTGCTGTTAATGCTAAAAATATAAGATTTTAGTGATGATTGATATAATGTTCCGCTTCCCATTCAATTTTCAGATTTTTTTCCCTCTTCATATTTTATATAATTTTATCAAAGTTAACTGCCCTCTGTTAAATTTTCTATTTCCTGTCTTTTTTTCTTTAAATTTAATTTTGTAATAATTTTTTTGCATCCTTGTACTTATTTTAGTTACTGTACTTTTAAACCTAAATTTTCAGATTTCTATTATATTTTATGTATTTCATTGGAATTTTTGTATTTATGGTAAACTAATCCTAAAGAAGCTGCAGTACCATTAGATGAAGACAACTACCTCAGGAATCTATTGTGGTTAACTGAGAGGGTTTAAAAAATGCGAGTTAAAGAACAGTTATTTCACTTTTTTGCCTTTGCTATTTTTCTTCACCAAACATCATGCAAAATTTTCTTTATATTTTTTGCTATGCATTGACGACCGCCTTTATGTTCTCTGAAATCTCATGTTTAACAATTAGAAATGAGCAAAAATGTTTCACATTACTTCACTTCTTATGCAAAAAAAAGTACTGTCCTAGCAGTCACAATAAATTTGTGCGCGAGAGAGTGGTGTAGCACCAGGGTGCCTGGGTCGAAGGACCCTACCCCTAATCGAATAAATATGTTGTTCTGAATTACTACAATAAGAAATAACTGCATGGGAAATAGAGTATGTATGTACATATTTACACAAGTTTTTTCCCCTTTGAGTAGGCTGAGATAAAAGTAATTATCAGTTATTTAGATTATGAATTAGAATAATTAAGAGTTCACAAATGAGAAAGCCAGCTGGGGAAGCTAGATACCGATCGACCTGGTGATAGCACCTCTTAAATCACATAAACATAAACAAAGAAGTGCGAAACCCAAGGTGTGCGAATGTGAAATTAAAATTAGAAAATATAGCTTGAAAAACTGCAGAACTCCGTAAAGAAGCATTATACCAGAAGTTGAATTCACAGTTCTGGTAGATGCATTTGTACGCGAGAGAGTGGTGTAGCACCAGGAGGCCTGTGTCTAAAGGCCTTACCCCTAATTGAATAAATAAGTTGTTTTGAATTACTACAACAAGAAGTAACTGAATGGGAAATACGGTACATATGTACATATTTACATAATTTTTTTCCTCCTTTTTTTTCTTCAAATAAATTGAGATAAAAGTAATTATCACGTTAGATTATGAAGTAGAATAGTTAGAACATACAAAGATTCGAGAAATGACCTGAGAAATGCCAACTGGGGAAGTGCAAGACTTACGGTGTGCTAATGTGAAAAATATAAATTACAATATATCATAAAGTAATTACTTAGATGAGCATTAAACATAAGAGCAAAACACTTACACATGTTGCACATAAAAATACGTATGTACAGTACACCTTAATTAATCAGTTTGATTACTAAGGATGACCATTGGCCATTTACTAAAACAGGGATCATTAATATGGTAATCATACACTCAAATGACAGGATTCTTAATTTTTGGTCATTGTAGAACTTTCGAGCAATATGGCAATAAAAAGTTCTTAACATCATGATGCGTAGTTCTTGGTTTAACTTGTGGTTTCTCACATACCACATTTTCCTCAAAACACTGTTTTGGGCAGCTTGTAACTTTTTTTGAAGAGATTTACATGAATAGGTCCATACCGGGTAGGCATAACATAATATGGGACATAGCATGGACTTATAAATGAGTAACTTGTTATCTATAGAAAGAATACTGTTTTGAACTATTAAGGGGAATAGTGTATTTTTTCTCACTCGAAACTTTCTGATAATAGATATGATGTGTAGCGACCATTCGTGAGTTTTACTGAGGATCACCCCACAAGATAAAGGACTTGCTTGACCCAGGGGATTGATAATCTGTAAAGTGGCAGATTCTTCTTGAACTTGTTCTTCTTAGTGAACAGTATGGCTTGTGTTTTTTCAATGTTCACCTTGATTTTCCATTTGTTGAACCAAGTCTCAAGTGTGTGTATGTGATCGTTGTATAACTGGACTAACAAATGCACTTTGAGTGAGGATCACTGTGTCGTCAGCATACATTGCAAGTGTTGTGTTCGGTATAGTGGGGATGTCATTCATGTATATATTAAAGAGTGTGGGACCAAGAAGGGACCCCAGCCTGGATGACCCTGCAAGTAGAGAGTGTGCCTGTAACGTGAACCACAAAATGTTTACCAGCTAGGTAGGATTTAATTATGTTAGTGATGTACTCTGGGAAACCCAGAGTACATCACTAACATAATTAACATCACTAACATCTTGTAAATGAGGACATCTAGCCGTACACGGTCAAAAGCCTTTGTTATGTCTAGAAATAAGCCACCAGTGACCTTCTTCTGCTGAAGTCCTTCACTAATCATTTCCACAACCCTGTAGAGCTGGTGAGTAGTGAAGTGTTGTCTCCTGAACCTGAACTGATATGGAATTAGTAGTTTGTTTTTTTGATGTGTTGGTTCATTCTTGATAATAGGACAGCCTCAATTATCTTGCACAGATAGTTGAGGTAAACTGATTGGGCAATAAGATTCTGGAGCACTTGCAGGCTTGTGAGTCTTGAGGATGGGGGTAATTTTTTCAGTCTTCCAACTCTCCAGGAAGTGTTGGCACTTCAGAATAAGATTTCCTATTTGCGTGAAGAACAGGATGACTTTGGTCGGGAAGTTCTTGATCATAGGGTTGTTGATTTTGTTCTCATGTGGTTATTGACATGATCTGTGCTCATGTTCTTTTTCATCTTCTTGACATAACTACAGACTTCCAACGGCATGGCTGAGATAATGTTTTCTGTGTGTGGGTTTGTCATGTAATTGGCATGAAAATCAGCAATCAATTGTTCTGTAGAAAGATCACGAATGTTGTTAGCGTGAACTGAGCTTCCAGATGCTGAGCTAAAAGTTCTGCTTTCTTAGTTTCGATGCAGTGGATCTGTTATGTGCCTTTAAGGGGCGGAATAGTATTGTGCCATTTTTTGTACCAGTTAATTGCTTTCTACAGAGAGTTATCATCTGAAGAAAGGGATTCAAAGTAGCTAGTCTAGTTGTGTTGTGCACAATATTTAGTATGAGACTTGAACACATCGCAAAGTCTGTTGAACATGGTTTTTATCCAGTGGGAGCCTTGTTCTTTGGTACTGCCTCCTGGCAGCATTTCGTTTCTTGATTAATTGGTTGAGTTCCTTAGACCTCTGGGGTTTGTACTGTTTCAATTCTTTTTGAGCAGAATTATGTACACTTTGAACATCACTGGTGAATTCCTTGACTAGACTGTCAATGTCATCCCCCGAGTGGATTGTTGGAAGAGTGTACTGAATGTTATTTAGAGCTTTGACAAATGTATGCCAATCAGTGCTAAAAGCTCTTTTGTCTGGTGTGGTATAACTACTACTGTCCAGGATCAATTGAACGTGTTATGGTCAGATGATAACTCGTCTAACACAGAAACATCCAGCAGAGCATTGGTGTTTTTGAGTAGAAAGAAGTCAATGATACCTGTAGAACCACCAGTATACTCTGTTGTGGTTTTTAGGAGCTGCTATGTGTAGAAGGGCTTTGAGAGCCAAATTAAATATCACATTGCCAGTAGAATTTGAATTACAGCAGTTCCACACGTGGTGTCTTGTGTTAAGGTCTCCATCTATAATAATACATGTACCAAGTGTGAGTAGAACATTGAAATCATTTTCAACAGTTGCATAGTGTTTACTGGGGTGCATGTAGGTGGAGATAAGAGTGTATGTTGCGTTAGTGTTCCTTGTGATGGAAATAGCTGTGGCATCAATGGCTGAAAGGAATTGTGTGTAGTAGTTGAGGATGCATCATTTAACAAGGAGCGCTTTTTCTCCTCTTCAAGGTCTTGGGTAGTAGAAGGTCAAGTTTGACAATATTTACAGTAATTAGCCACATAGATAGGAGTGGAGGAGTTAAGGCAGTGTTCTTGTACTAACATAAAATCAGGGCTGTACTCATTTACAAAATCCCGCATCTCATTGAGTCTACGGGCAAGTCCATTCATGTTCTATGTAATAATATTGATACAGTTATTCATATTACTAGACAAAAATTATACATGACTAGATGAGCTAAAAATTTCTCAGGGAACAAGATAAAAAGTTTATCAATTGCATGGTCTGCTGCATGCAATTCAGGCATTTTATCTAAAATTTCTCTTAAAATATTTATAATAGAAAGACCTTTAAATGTGTCACTAATTTCTTTTATAAATTTCAAAATGTCCAAAAAGCCACTAAGTCCAATATCAAAGTTTCATGTGCCTTACGTTTTAACATCAGTGGCAGGTTTGGTCGAATTTACCTGATCAACAGTATTATCTTTTCTTCCCTTTGTGGTGGTGAGGTACCATCAAGTGGTGATGTGTAACGAATACTACACGAGACACTTTCTGAGTGTCAAAAAGAGAGTCACATGTGCGTAATAATTGCTGGCTTGCATTAAACATTGCATTAATAACCGTAGAAAGAGAGTCGCATATAAAACCTTTCACTTACCCAATACTGGGGTGCAATGCTGTTCAAAAAGTACACATATTTATTTTACCAAATTCGTTTATTTAACTACTCATGAATAAACTTAATCATCATCTTGGTTAATATACATATAAGAACATTTTTACTTCATTAACTGGTTGTGCAACCACCACGTGCATGTAAAAAATTCGAGGTTAAATCTAATGACATTGTTCGTAATTCCTTTTCGTAAATATGTGTTATCTCACACTTACATTTTTGATGTTGTATTATTCTCAATGTTCTGATCATTTTTTGCAAAAGAGATTTGTTGATGTAATAGTAACATGTTTCAATTCTGACGAGTGAAACATGCAGAAAGGTAAAACAAGATGACTACCTCGCCAAAACCTTTTAAGGACATGTGGATTTCACGGAACAAGCAGATTCATCTCGTGCCCTTTTATAGAGCTACCACAGCATTGTACCTTTGTGAACTCCATTACGGGAAGAGCATGGGCTGAAGCCGCCCCAGTCATCGTTCAGTGACTTTGTCAGAAAGAGAGTGAAAACCCAGTTCTGCAAGAATTTATTCCCATGCGCACCTATTCAATGATGATTCAATCCATCAGTGAGAAAACTGTTCTCACACCCTTGGCTACATTAACATAGCTAATGCCAGGGACAACATTAGAAATAACAGCAGATTTTGACATTGCAATTTTTTTATTTGCAGTTTTATCAATAACAGTTTTATCATTTACATTTTCAGTCATTTTAGGAAGCTTTTGACACCCACGATAGTTTGCAGTGTGTCCTGATTGTAGACAATTACAGCACATAACATTTTTCTAAATGTTTTGCAGTACAATCCCCAGTTTTATGAGGGCCTGCACATTTCACGCAGTGAGGCTTAAGTCGATATCTATGGGACAAGTGGTAAAAGTGCTGGTGGTTGTGACACTGCACAATACTTCCACTGGATTTATACACAGAAATATCACCATGGAAACGCATAAGATAGGTTACATCATATATTTTATCTACCCCCGGCAAGTTTTCCAGCTGTATCTGTAATAGAGGCATAGATGCTTTAGAATGAATTCTATGCATTTGAGGTACCTTACGTGTCTTAAAACCAAGTTTTTCTATCTCTTCGTGAATTTCGTAAATAGGGAGACCTCTAATGACTACCTTAATAGGATGCTCAAGTTTATTCTTGATGATATAATGAACACTTTGATGGTCATCAAGATACCTAGTAATTTGCCTATGGTCTGTCTCAGACCTGGGAAGCACTTTCAAGAACTCTCCACTAATTTTTACAGAAACTTCAAGTTTTATATAATTTTTTAATATATTTGTGAAATCAGAACATTTGATATTTGGATTTACCAGTATAGGTTTAATTTTGGGAGGTGTAACTTCAATAATATCAGGTTCCCCCGGCATATCAACATCATTCACAGTATTTTCTACATTATTAGACAAACTACCATATTTGTTTTTAACTGCAATATCAAAGTTGCACTTTACAAGCCTTGCCACGTTTCATGGCTGAACAAAGTCTTCAGAGTCCTGGAATTCAGTAGCACTCCTTTTACCCTTTTTAGAGCCTCTTTTGGGCTTTAGATAACTAACATTAACATCAGATTTAGATTTACTAAAAATATGCTTATATCATTCTTAATATTTTCATTATTAGACATAACATTTTTCACATTACTGTCAAGAGATTTTCAATTATTAATAACAATTTCCTTAGCATTATCTCCAGCATTAGCATTAATGTAACTAGGATATTGTGCACCAAAGGTCTCGCACTTACCTTTAAATAAGAGAACAAGTGCTTCCACAGTTCCTTTATCTGCTGATCTTCCATAACGATTGATTGCTTTTCATGTTCCGTTTTGGCATGTCCACGCATAACTTTACAATCCATTTCCATCATATGCATAGAAGCTTTTAATAATGCAATTTGTTGTAGCACAGTCAAGTAATCCTGTAGAGACAGTGAATCAGCATTAATTAATCTGGTCCAGTTGTCAACTGGTAATTGGTGAGGAAAATCATGAATATTGTCCATAATGCCAGCTGCTTTCTCACGAACTGTAGCAATATTCATATTATTTAGTGGAGAAAAATCATTTCCCTCCATAGCACGTGGTTATCACCAATTTCTGAAAAAATTAAATCACAGCATAAAAATGATAAATCACAACACAAATAAATAATCCGCAATGGGTAATCCACAGTATGGTAGAAATAACAGCATAGCAGCTTGTAAAAACACACAGAGAAACTCATACAGCTCAGTACAATAATCAAGGCACTATGAATTCAGCATGAGAAGTCGTTAAAAGGCACACACACAGTTGAGTGGGCGGAGCGAATAAAAAAAATGCAATTGTGATGAAATAATGTTTAACTCAATAGCTATTCATAAGACTGAATGAGTGTAGACATTGAGAAAGAGAACATATGTATCTTCTTTCCTTTAGATGCTGCAAGCATGATATACTTAGAATAAAAAATTATTTATTTCTCTGAACAGGTTTAAAAAGTTTCTTTTGAAGTTGGGGGGGGGGGGATGCTGAGGTTTACAAGATGCAAATATATGCAAAAGACCATGACTTAAAATTTTCCAAATATTTCTGTGTATTTAGTGGAGTTTCTGATCTTCTTCATACATTTTTGGGAATTTAGACCTTTTTTTAAATGTTAGTAATCTGACCTATACAAATCCAGGAATTTCTGAATCTAGTGAATCTCATCGAATCACTGACTACTGGAAGTGGTATCGAGCTGATAAACCCTACATGCTTAACACATTTTGTGATAAATATGAGCCTTACATTGTTTTACAGTAAGTAAAAATTTATAACACTTGCCAATTTTTCTTTGTCATATAATGGTAATCTATATTTTTACTTCTGCATAATTCATGTATCTGTGATGTGTCTAAAGTTATAATGTGTTGCATGCATTTTTAATAATTTGCTTCTTTTTCTTCATTGTTCAAGTAAATCAAGTTCAGTTCCATTGTATGATGAACGATTCACAGGTTATGGAATGAATAAAGTGACTCACATAACAGAACTTTTTGCTGCAAAGTGAGTACAATACAAATGTTTTGAATCTTTGCTATTAAGATGTATCACATGTTAAAAAAAGAGTGCAGAATATATCTTTATTTTTATACATGTATTAGTACTGCTGGGTTAGGTTATTTGAATATGGCAAAACACACATAATGAGAGGGTTGACTTCATGGAGGACTTTCTAAGGAAAACTGACTTGTATTCATGTTACACATTGTAAAAACCATGAAAGCCAACCATGGAGCCAGCTAGTTTATTTAGGATCAAACCCGAGTCAAACTCCTGGCATTGAGCAGTCTTAACCACTCTATCACTGGTGGCACTAGTGTATTTGTATGTGTGTAGTGCCTTTGAATGTGTATGGTAGTGTTTAAAGTTATTTAACATTAATGTAGTACAGTACAAAGTCCGAGATTGTCGGGACTTCGGCGATTCTGAAATTGGGATTTTTCCAGATATTAGATCATCAGTTTAAAACTAGTAAGATGGCATGTAAAAATTGTCAGCATAATAGGTTACCATACTCTTTGTCATTAAATTACTTATAAAAAATTGTTTGGTCATCACTGTATGAGTCGTTACTCAAGTTGTCATGTGTTGATAAACATGCGGTGATAAAAGCAAAATATAATAAATAATGATTTGCCAAGTTGGCATCAGGGATATAAAATATTTAGTAGGTGTAAAATCAACCTTGTTTGTATGTAGAATGTTTCGTCTTGAGATGTATGCCAAGCAGATATGCAGCTATGGGGCCAAATTAATGATCACACAGATTTATGCTAAATTATTGCTTCTTCAATAATGAGGTGTATAGTACCAAAGTGAAGTTAAGAATCGGGACTCTCCTCATGTTTTAGTATGGGGAGGGGAATTCAACTGTGCATGCGTAAAGCATACAAAAAAAAAAGCTTGTTGGTGTTTTTGAGGTCTGGATTTTAAATCATTCCGGATTTTGGACTTTGTACTGTAGTTATGTTACTAATGTGTTCATCAAGAAATTAAGCATCTATATACACTCAAGAGCCAAAACATTATGACCAGCTCTACATTTTGCGATGAACGCGAATGGATGACGTGGAAGGCACGTGATCAGGTGGAAGTGGTATTTAACTGCTGCTGGAGAGTCTGAAGCATCATTCTTTCACTTACTTCTGTGTGCGATGGGAAAGGCTGCTGATCTAAGCGACTTTGATAGAGGGCAGATTGTAATGGCTCGAAGGCTCGGAACAAGTATTTCCGAAACTGCACGACTCGTGGGTTGTTCGCGATCTACAGTTGTTAGTACGTATGAAAAGTGGATGAATGACGGTGAAACCAACAGTAGACGACATGGTGTTGGACGTCCACACGCTATCAAAGAGAAAGGTCGTCGGAGACTGTCTCGCATGGTGAAGCAAAACCGGAGCCAGACAGTGGCTCAGCT
>KK115843.1:389861-456016 GCA_000611955.2 Stegodyphus mimosarum | reverse complement strand
CACCGACACCGATGGCCGTGTCAGGATACGCCGTCTTCCAGGCGAACATTTGCTCCCTCAATGCACAGTAGGTCATACACAGGCCGGTGGTGGAGGTATTATGCTCTGGGGGACGTTCTCTTGCGCGTCTCTGGGACCCGTGGTTGTGGTAGAGCAGACCATGAATGCTACAGGGTATCTGAACATCATTGCGGACCAGTTGCACCCTTACATGGCCTCTGTTTTTCCAGCTGGAATGTTCCAACAGGACAACGCCCCGTGTCACAAGGCTAAAATTCTGTTGGAGTGGTTCCAGGAACATGATGCTGATTTCCAGTTAATGTCCTGGCCGCCTAACTCACCGGATCTCAATCCGATAGAACATATTTGGGATGTCATGGGACGGCAGCTCAGAGGTCAAAGACCCCCAATTCGCAATATCTCGGATTTGCGTGACTGTTGCTACAATATCTGGTACAATCTGTCTCCGGCCATCTATCAAGGACTTGTGGCATCCATGCCAAGGCGGGTTGAAGCTGTGTTGCGCGCCAAAGGTGGCCCAACTCGTTATTGACAGGTGGTCATAATGTTTTGGCTCTTGAAGCTGTGTTGCGTGCCAAAGGTGGCCCAACTCGTTATTGACAGGTGGTCATAATGTTTTGGCTCTTGAGTGTATATACACTGCATCAGTTTTCTCCTACTGGTTGGTTGGGCAGTTCAGTTGCAATTTATATCGAGTGAGTTACCCTTCCAATGGTTTAAAACAACACACTCCGTTGCAAAGATTAAGCATATAATGAAAATCTGCTAGCAAGAACGTCATAGATTTTTATTGCATGAAACTCAACTCTTTGTTTTTTATGAGGATATATTTAGTGATATATGCAAAAATGATTTGCTTTTCAAAATAAGTACAGATTGTTCATACTAAGGTTTGGTTTTTGTGTTAGACAGTGTGTGAAACTTCTCTGAATATACTAATTGTGAACGTGTTAAACATACCCAGATATATTCTCTGTAATTTTATTTTTACACTTATGGTTAAGAAACTCAGTTGGTGACTCTCTTATCAGGTTTGGAGTTAGTCAAAGTGGAAATTTATGCTTATGATGAATTTACTGCAGCTTACATTAATTTTGGTATGCAGTGTATAGATGTATTAGGAAAAAGTTTCAACCTGACACTTTACTTAAAAAATGCCTAAGTAATAAAAACAAATATATTACATATGCAAAATACACTCATGTCCATAAATTAGGATAATTCGGAGTCACACAGAAATCGAACTCTAAAATAAATATATCACCTGTAAAATCACTACACACAAGAAACAAGACAAGCCTTAAGAAAGAAGACAACCATTTATGCGGATTTTTCCTCTTTCCGGATGGGTTGGGTACAAGATCCCAGTCAGAGCCCATATTTGGAGTTTTGCTGTATTATCATTATTATTAACACTCGCATAAGCATGAAACGTACTTGCTTGATTTCAGCAGTAATAAGAACACATACTCTCGGCAAAATTTTGAGTCTCTTTGTTTTTATGGTAGCTACAATTTTAGATAATACACTCATGTCCATAAATTAAGGATAATTCGGAGTCACGCGGAAATCGAACTCTAAAATAAATATATGACCTGTAAAATCACTACACACATCTTCAAGAATCATATGCAAATTTTGGGAAGTAACCAGATGACACCGATGATCTGTCACAATGACGAGAGTGTAAGAGAGTGATATATAAGGAATGCAGGCAAAGAAGTAAAATTGTTTGTTGGTGCTTTATAAGCATTTCAGTGCAATAACCAAATAGTTATGACACAAAGAACACATTTGGATGATTTTTTACATGGTAGAATTATCAGCCATCTGGAATGTGGGCGTACCCAACTGGAAGTATCAGACGAACTTGGAATTGCCCAGAGTGTCATCTCCAAACTTTGACAACGATTCCTAGATGATGGTAATGTGAGTAGATGTTACAGCACAGGTGCCCCCAGAGTTACAACACCGAATGAGGACCGGTATTTGGCAGTTACTGTCAAAAGAAACAGGCGGAGCACAGCCTCAGACCTGTCTCGTCAGCTCTCTTCAGCCACTGGTATGACAATTTCAAGGCAGATCGTGTACAGACACTTAGGGGAGATTGGTCTATATGCTCGTAGACTCGTCAGATGCGTTCCACTTAATGCAACTCACTGTCGCGTGCGGTTAGCCTGAAGTAGAGAGATGCATTGTGGACACCGCAACAGTGGGCTTGTGTGATGTTTTCCGACGAGTCCAGGTTCTCGCCGGACTTTCATATGGAGAGCTCCAAGTACCCATTACCACCAAGAAAACATCATTGAACGACACCATTACGGTGGTGCAGGAGTGCTCGTTTGGGGTGGAATTATTCTAGGTTCCAGAACTGACATGCATGTTCAAATTGGAACCATGACAAGCCAAATCTATCGGGACATCACTCTGGAACAACATGTACGTTTGTTTCGGGGCGCCATGGGTGCACAATTTGTGTTTATGGATAACAACGCCCATTCTCACCGTGCAAACATCATAAGCGAATGCCTTCAATCAGAGGATATCACCCGTATGGACTGGCCAGCATTCTTACCGGACTTGAATCCAATAGAGCACGTGTGGGACATGCTTGGCCGACGAGTTGCAGACCGTCAACCTCCTCCTACATGTCTACCAGAACTTCGGAGAGCATTGATTTTTGAGTGGTGTAATATCCCCCAAGATCAGATTGATAATTTGATACTCAGCATGCCTAGGCGTTGTACGGACTGTATTGCATCGTCTGGGAGTTATACAATGTATTAACAGTCATACCAACCATGTAATATTAGTTTTTTGTAAATAGGTTTTTTTTTGTAATTTGCTCCAGAGAGAAAAAATTGCTATTTTTTTTAATAATATCAAACATATAGCATCTTTTTTTGCTCTTTACCCTTTGTTTAGTAAATAAGCTTTGCAAATAAGTCAAATTTGTTTTGCTTCTAACTCTTCCTTTGCCTGATTTTGCATTATCCTTAATTTATGGACATTAGTGTATATTTCTGCTCTGAGGAAAGGGCAGTGCCTTGGCAAAAAAGAAAGTCTTGAAATGAAAAACTTGGCACAGATGTAGAGAAATACATTCTAAAAAAATAATTTCAGTTACTTGCATTCAGGGGAAAATTTGCAGGTATAATTAAGATGCAAGGCCATTATTTTGTGTGATACTCACTGTAACTTGTAGTTTAATGTATTGCATTAAATCCAGTATGCATTAAATCCAGTATGGTGTCCCAAATAAATTAATATCGAAATCGAATCTGAGTACAGCACTGCATTTATTAATGAATATGTTACATGGATGTACAAATACTTGCATTGCAGCATGTGTAAGTGCAGTTTTTTATTTTTTTGTAATTGACTTTCTACGACAAGTAAGCATAGTATGAGGCCATTTTATAACAGGTTTGTGTATAATAACCATGGTTGATAGTCCAAAATAAAACATTGCTTAAAATTCATTTCGACTAAGTTCAAAGGTGTGCATAGGCTTTTAAGACAAAAATTCTTTGCATCAATGTTAACACCATCTTCATATACTGTGTCTTTTTCACTGACTAGCTATTATGTGCCTTCCTCACAAAAATGCCACTAATAATATATCCTACATTGCTACTAGTTAGAATTAACAAAACATGGCAATAAAAACGGGATGTATGAGAATAGAACTTAATCACACAAATATTTACGGAGTTCACTCACAAAATTTGAAATGGATTACATCATCTTTCATTTTACTTCTGTTAACAGACATTACATATACATATGAGAACTTACAAATTCTACCCGAATGGACACTCGTGCCATCCACATATGTACACTTCACCAACCCGAGCTACCAGTACACAATCAATGGCCACTAGCTTTCCACATTGTACTTTTCTACCTGTGGTTGGCAGATCACTCTAGTTAAACCATACTCCCATTAGATCTTGGTGTCACTTCACTTCTGCCTTAATATACCGCCCGGGTTGGGTATTTGTTACACAGTTAACAGTGGCCAAAATTAAACAGTTTTAAATCACCATATAGTCCAAAAATTTAAATTTATGCACATGAACAAAAATCAGTAAACATAAACACACAACTTAAAATGTACAAAATATAAATCCAAAAAAAAATAAATAATTTTTTTTTAACTCAGCAAATATACATTGAACTTTGGTAACATCCACTGGTAGTACAGCTAATTTAGTTATTGGCCTTTTTGAAAGACCTGACTTGAACCTTTTTATCCTTACTATAAATTAGTTCTGTTTTCCCCCAGTAACCAAGTTGAAATGGGCATGTTGTCTTCCTTTATTAAAATTATAGTACCCTTTTTGACGTTATCCTTAGAAAAATACCACTTAAATTGTTGTTGTAAATGACTGATGTTATCATTTTGCCACCTTTTCCACAAACATTGGGTCACTTTAGTAGTGTGCTGCCAGCGCTTTAAAGAATTATCAGAAAAATCAGTAAGATCAGGCTCCGTTATAGATGTTAAAGATCGCCCAACTAAAAAGTGTGCGGGTGTAAGTGCTTCCAAATCATTGGTGTCATTCGACAGAGGGAATCTTGGATGAGAATTTAAAATTCCTTCAGTCTGGTTCAAAATTGTAAGAAGCTTCTCAAATCTAAAAATCAACCTCCTAACTGCATGTTTAAGATAAAACTTAAACAAAACTTATACGAATTAACACCTGCCTCCCAGAAACCTCCAGAGTAAGGAGCCCTAGGAGGAGTAAATTTACATAAATCAATGAATCCTTTCAGATGTCAAATATTTAGTTCAGAATTCATCAGGGTATTTTACCAAATTATATAGTCGCTTCAGCTCATTGCTAGCCCTAACAAAGTTTTGAGCATTGTCGCTAAATATGGGTGCACATTTCCCTCTTCTAGAAATAAATCGTTTTAAGGCTGCAATAAATAATTCTGTAGACAAATTTGAAACAATCTCTAGATTGACTACACAAGTCAAAAGGCAAACAAAAATTTCAACATAAATCTTGTGCACTATGCTCTTCCTCCGAATTGTATATTTTATACAAAAGGGCCGCAAACGTGAACACCAGTGTGGTTAAAGTGAGAGGATGGATTTAGTCTCTCTAATGGTAAATTACCCACTTTTTGATCCAGCAATACTGGTTTTTCCTTGCCACACGTTACACATTCTCTTACAATCTTTCTAGCGAGCTTATGTCCACTTATAGGCCAAAAATTTTGTCTAACACTATGCAAGAGTGATTGTGCTCCAGTATGGAAGTTCTGAATGTGATGGTCTAACATAATTAAACGAGCTACTTTATGATTTTTCGACAAGACAGCAGGGTGCTTAGTGTTAAAAGGCAAGTTAGCTTCCTGCAGTCTACCACCTACTCTAATAACTTCAGATTCATCTAAAAAGCGATATAAAAATTTTAACTGACTATTTTTACCTATTTCCCTTTTCTTACTAAACTCCTTGAATTCTTCAGGAAAGTCTTGCTGTTGGACTAAGGAAGGTAATTTGTTTTTACTTGACGAAACCTCCTCTGCTGTCAGAGGACATAGTTGTTTTTCCTTGGATCTACAATTTCTTATAGATCTTAAAATATAAGCAAAAATATTAATTAATTTAGCATAACAATTACTAATACTAAAAACATAATCCAAAAGAGAATTGTTAACAGCTACTGTGAAATTTGCATTAGAAATAAGTTTCAGTTTGTGCACATTTCAGTTCTCATTTGAATATTCTAAGTTGTTATTAGCACTATTATAATTAATGACCTGTTGATGCAGAAAATTTGGTCCTTGATACTATAAAGAGCTTTCAACAATAATTTCCAGGCTCGGACTACAAGAAATTAGATCAGCAGGATTGTCTGCTGTTCTGACATATTGCCAGGAAAAATCCTTAGTTAGCTCTTGGATACGAGCTACTGTATTTTACACGAATACTTTTAGAAGATGAGGAGATGTGGCAATCGAAGCTAACACTGTTGTTTAATCTATGTACAGAATAACGTTGTGAATTTGTAAACTCAAAGATGTTTTTACCTTACACACAAGTTTGGAAAGGAGCTCTGCTGCACACAACTTCAGACGAGGAATGGTTATTACTTTGATAGGCGATACTCGAGATTTGCTGCAAAGTCACTTTTAACTTTGCCAGTTTCAGAGACACAACGCAAGTATAACTTTGCCAGTTTCAGAGACACAACACAAGTATAACTTTTCCAGTTTCAGAGACACAACGAAAGCAAATAACTCCATCATATCCAAACTTTGAAGCATCGGCAAAACAGTGGAGTTTAATTTCTTTAGTTGATTGTATTAGAGTGTGACAAGGGACTTTGTCTCAACTCTGCTAAGGCCTTTTGAAATGTCTCCCACTCCTGTCGCTCTTTGAAAGGAAGTGGATCATCCCACTCTAGATGTAAAAGCCACAGCCTTTGCAGGAACATCTTAGCGTGCAGGATTATAGGTCCTAGGAAACCTAAAGGATGAAACAGTTTAGCAGTAACTTCCAAAAACTGAACGTTTAGTACAGATGTTAGACGAACTAGATACAGTAAAACTAAGAGTCTTCTTCTGGATTCCATCTTAAACCTAGAGTCTTTACGGTGCTTTGTGAGGATTCTTCAAAGTGATACACTTTTTCGAATGGAACTTATTCTAAAAGAATTCTGTCGTTTGAGCACCACTTGTTCAATTCCATTTTCGCAGATTGTAGCATGGCTATTAACTGCCGTTGCAATTCTACAACAGAGGTGACATCTTCTGCACCAGACAAAATGTCAACATAAAAATTGTTGACTGCTATTTTAGAAGCCAATGGATACTTATCCTTTTCATCTATGGCTAATTGCTTCAACACTCTTGTTGCTAAAAAATGCGCTGATTTTGTTCCATATATTATGGTAAGTAGTTGATAAAGTTCAAACGCATCATCCAACATATTTTTCCAAAGGATGCATTGAAGTTTGCATTGCTCAGGATTTATACTAATCTTCGGATACATTTTGCATATATCAGCAGTGAAACCACTGTGTGGTTTCTAAATCTTAGCAAGATAGAGAACAGGTCATCTTGAACCACACCTCCATTCATCAAACAGTCGTTTAATGAAAAACCTGACAATGAAGGAGCCTTAGTGTTGAATACCACTCGTAGCTTAGTTGTACTGCTGTGTGCCCTATAAACACCATGATGAGGCATTATGCATTTAGGAGTTTCCGATACACTCTGCATTTTGTGCATATGCCCCAGTGCTTCATATTCATTCATGAATTCACAGTACATCCTAGACTTGTCAAGGGTTTTGTGCCAGTTGCGAAGAGTCTCCCAACTGAGCATCTTGCTTTAACGGTAGAGTCAATACATATCTACACTCGATGTCTTGATTTGTTTTCACAAAATGATCCTCACATTCTACTTCTTCTTTATTTTTTATTTTGAGAGATTCTGTGGCAGCCTCAATTTCCCAAAAGGACTTGATTAGTGAATTTAAGTCTTCTTCGACTTTCATAAATCTCCCCTGAATCGTACTGTCTGAATTTGAACTAAAATTTACACTGCTAGCAATGTATCCGAATACGGAATTAGTTAAATTAGAATTTTTTATATGAATTTGATCAGCTTTCAATAGTTCATAAAGCATTCTGCACCTAACAAGGCATCTATTTTCTGTGGTTTATTAAAATACGGATCCACTAGTTTAATCTTTTGAATAAGCTGTGAAAATGAAAAACTAAAATAATTCACTGGTACTAAATCATTAATTTTAGTTACAACAAAGAATTCAAGAGCTCTGTGGTAATCATGCTTGTTTGGTATCACAGCAGTAAACTTGGATTTTACCGATGAAGTCATTCCTTTTAAAAATGAAATTGATATGTTAATTTTATTCCTTTTTATTCCAAGCTTATTAGCAAAATCATAGGTTAATGAACAACATTGACTTTTGCTGTCAAGAAGAGCTCGGCAAGCTATAAAAATTCCTGCAGGAATCTTTAACATAAATAATCGCAAGTTGATACTTCCTTTGGAATCGCTTGTGAAGCAGTTACAGATGAACCAATAAATTCCAAATTGTTTGTTTGGTTGCAATTAGATAACACTTCAAAACATCTGGCATCAGTGTTTAGCTTCAAATTGTCTACTGAAGGGGGTCAGAATTATTAGCAGATGTTTCCGTCCTCCTCACACAACTCACTATTTCAAAATATCTTGATTGGGGAAATGCAGCAAAATATGATGTTTTTTCATGCATTTTGAACATCTAAATTCTGAATGACAGTTTTTTGCAAAATGAGTTCGATTAAAAGCCAAGCAACTAAAACATAACTTATGTTTTTTAACAAATTCAAGACATTCACTTACAGTCATTTTCAAGGAAGAATTACATTTATGTAACTTGTGAAAATTGTTGCTCTTATAACATATACATTTAAAATCTTGATTTTTAACATTTGACACTAAAGCAGTTACCTTTTGAATACATTAACCCCTTTTTTGTATTAAATGACTTTGACGACTGCAAAGTTCTAGCATGATTTTTTAAAAATGTAATAAACTCAGATAATTTAGGTAAGTCATTTGTTTTTGAATCTCTCTCTCACCAAAGACGAGTGGAAATATCTAATTTTTGTAGCAAAATATATGCAAGAAACGTGTCTGAGAATCCCTCTATTTTTTGGTCTAAAACGGCTAGCTTTCCATGTTGTGCTTTCTACCTGTGGTTGGCAGATCACTCTAGTTAAACCGTACTCTCATTAGATCTTGGCGTCACTTCACTTTTGCCTTAACACAGGATATCCTCACAATATCAGCACAAATCAAATTAGCATGCATTTTGGTTTTATTTGGGATACCATTTATCCTGGTAATGGAATATTAATACACAACTGTTATATTAGAGTACCATTAAAAGCATGTTATAGTGTAATTGACGAGATCCTTAAGGTTCTGACAGTGAGAAGTTCATGAGCCAATGTAGGGAGAAAATTATGACAAGCGTTTTTTAAAATATCTGGAGACACATCCTTCCATGATATTGCGATGCTCCTTACAGTAGATTTTACGCTAAAAGATTTAAAAAATTCTTGAATAGCCATTATTCAAGAAATTTAAAACGGATTTTAAAAAAGCTACTTTATTGTAATTGCATTTCAGCACATGCACTATTCTGATATCCACAGGTTGAATGATGGACGTATAGTTTGGGGGAAAGAATAATAAGGATACATTATCTTTCACTAAAATTTTAAATGAAGTATGAGGCAAACCGTCTATAACCAAGACAGTTTTTACATCATCAGGTAAACCAACTGAATTCAAATATTGCCAAGCCTCAGCTATGAAATGATTTTCAAACCGATTATTCATTAACGCTTGTGTCATCCATACTTGTTTGTTTGCACGATATATAACAGGGAGAACCTTTGCTCCTGTAAATGCTCGAGGTCATGTATTTTTTTTATTACGAAAAGTTTACATTTGTGCATTCCCGCAGCATTTGCACATGCTAAAATTGTTAGTCTCGCTTTGGAATCTTGGCACCAGTTGGAGCCTTTTCTGTAGAGGTCACCAAGGTATTTCACAGTACATATTCTAGAAAAGACTAGTTTCATTAGCATTGTAAATTTGTGCTGGAGATAACTTTTCACTATTAATGAGTTCAGTAAGTTCATTAGCAAAGTTCAGCATCTTCAGTATCAGCTGAAAGTTTTTCAAGTGAAATGTTTAATTGCCTTATACCACAGTGATTTTTAAATTTGATTAACGAACCTGTCGAATATGTGCACCAAGTTTTTAAGTTAATTTCTTCATGAAATATTTTGGCTTGAGCCATTAACATTGGACCCATCAATGGCATGCTCTCACTGCGACGTTGTCTGAACCATTCAATCATCATTTTGTCATGATCTTCACTTTTAGCGTAACGAATAATTTTTCTGTTATTCATTGCAAGTGCGGGGTCAGAATCACATATACATTTATCCATTTTTTGCAGCAAATCCACGTTTTGTTTAATGGGCATTCAAATATTCTTTTGCTTTGTAGATCCTGTTGCAGCTCCAGAAATAGAAACTCTTTTCATAAAACTGCTGTAATCATAAGCTGGATCAAATCAGAAAGTTAAAGAACAAAGTAATCTGCTCAATGTTCTGAAATTCCTTGGAATCAGTAATGTATAATTTTAGCGTAGCATTATTGGCTGTGTATCATGAAATTGATGATGAAAGACAAGTTGTTCCACTAAATTTTGTGTTGCTTCTATCGTGCAGTAAGACAATTAAGCCTGAACTGTATTAGTTTTAGTTATTTATTACACTTACGTCTATGTCTTGCACATGCTTAAAGCGTATCTGATTCCTGAATAAATAAATTCCCACATATATTTAGGACTCATCGAGGGCTAGCGCTAGATATCTTAATGCCTGATGCAGGCTCTGTAGATCCTTCTACTAAATGCCTCCCTAAGTTCTCAATTTTTGCCACCACTAAATTTTGGGCCTCAGTGATTTCTCTAAATTCTAAAAATTTTGTCATCCCTTAGTTTTTCCACTTTGTGCTTTTCTAAATTCTTCTGCCCAGCATGGTCATATGAGCTCTGGTGCCAGTTCTGGGTTTATGTGAATAACAAATCAGTTATTCAAATAGCACTAAATGTAGTCTTTGGCCTATGAGTATCATTAACAAAATCTATTTTTAGCACATGGAAATAAATTTCTGTTAAATTTTTCGTCGTCAACATTTTTTTTTTAGCGCATTTATCTTAAATCTGTAATCATTGTCCTGCATAATGTCAACACAAAGATTTACCATATGTTTTGTTATTTAATTACTAATATTAAAAAAAAATTGTTTAGATATTGCTGTATAAGTACTTACACAAGTTGTCATGTGTTGATAAACATGCGATTTTTGAGACCAAGCAGATACTCAGTTATGGAGCCAAATTATTGATATACAAATTTATGCTAAAATGATTTTTCTTCAATAACGAGGTATTTTATTTAGTGCTGAAGTGAAATTAAGAATCGGACTCTCCACGTGATTTATTATGAGGAGGAAAAATAAAATGTGCAGTTAAGCATAAAAAATCACTAAAAAAGGGTTGTTTGTGGCTTTGATATCTGGATTTTAGATCGTTCCACATATTGGACGTTCGGATCTCGGACTTTATATTGCATTAATGAGAAATTCCCTAATTTGTGAATCCTTTGAGGGGGTGTGTATTGTAATCTCACAAGCCAATTTCTGTTGAAAACTGACAAAACAACAATTTCTTATTTTGAAAAAGACCTGTTCATTAATTCTATTTAGTTAAGTTTTCATGGAATTTATTGTAAGGCACCCATAATGGTTTTAAAAAAAATTATTTTCAAGTGCTTGAAGTAATTACATTTCTCTGTCTATGATCGAAGATCAAGCTGGAAGGTATGTCTAAGAATTGGATGAATGATAGCCCCAAATATGTGATATGCTGTCTCAAGATTATGTTGAGAGTTCATATGCATCCCACATGGTCAAAACCTTTAGTCACATCTACCATGAGGATTGTAAATTTCAGCTTGTTGTGAATAGCGGAAAGGATAAATTTGCAGATTCTCATAAATTGTGTAGGGGTGGAAAGTCCGTTCCTTAAAAGCAGCTGCTTAGCCATTTAAAGATTTTCCTTCATGCTATTGTATGTAAGACTGTAACAAGGCTTTTCCTAACAAGAAAAGTAGACTAAGGATCTATAGTTCAAAACTATTACGTGAGATTTATGAGGTTCAGAGATTCTCCCCCATGAAAAAAAATTCGCATGCTTCCACTTGATCAGGAAGTAGAACTGCCAGAACCAGCCATATTACAAATTTTGACTAGGGATTTAGGCAAGAGGTTTTTCAGCATTCTGTTTATGACACAGTCACTTCCCAAGGCTTTTCTCAGAAAGCTAAATTTGATAATGCTCTTTTATTTCCTTGGAGGAGGCGAAGAAAAAAAAATTTAGTATAAATGAGTTTTTTCGGGTATTAACACAGTCCGGGATGATCTTGTCTGAGTTTCTTGATTAACAGGAGCATCGCTAGTCTGTAATTGGTTCACCAGGTCATAATGAAAATGGCAACATTCTCCTTATTGGGGTAGGCACAGCCATTCTCATTCTTGTTTGGATGGGAGTAGCCTCTGTGATTTTTGAGAATTTTAATGATTATCTTCGAGGTTTAGGTTGTCTACTGCTTCTACCCATTTCTCTGTTCACCGTTCCAGAATTTTCTGCTTTATTCTCCTATTGAGTTGATTTATTTCAGTTTTAATCCTAAGATTCTAAGTCATATTAAAATTTTTTCAAAGGTTATTTCTATATATAATCTCATCTCTGATATAACCAAAAAGTTGATTGTATGCAAATTTATCTGCAACAGGATGCATAGCTTGAGCATGAATTTTACATAGTTCATCAATCAAATTATTGATGACCTGGTCAATGTCCTTGATAGTCTTGTTGTCTTGACCACTGATATTCCACCTAAATAATAATTAGGAACAGCAAAAATTACAAATAGCCGAGTTAACTGCTGTTATTTTTGAGCTATCAAAATGAGCTGCTACTTGAATAGGAATTACAAGAGAATCATCATTCAAAAACCAAAGTAATCATGAATCACTACTTGTTGCAATTTAGCTTAAAAGAAGCATAAATATGAATAACTACTTGTTGCCATTCAGCATAAAAGAAATGTGAATATGAATATTAACAAAACGTTAAAGTTGATTTTACAAAATAATTAAACGCATGCAAAAATATAAAGTAAATAAAGTAAAGTAAAGAGACATCTAAACAGCTGCACTGTATTCATGCAATGAAATCTATTCTTAAGCCTTTAAATTTACAACAGTATCTTGGTTTATTCTCAACTATTACCAGTGCTCATAGTACTGTCAAAATTTTGCCATAAAATTATTTCACAGTGCAATAAATTAAACCATCTACTTAGCAACAGATTATCAGTGACAGGAACTGTAAAAAAAAAATCCATACAATTTCACTGCTCCTTCAGTAAAATGGTTAGACATTGTTTATCATTATTTGTCATCATGTGTTATACAAAATATTTATTACTTATCACAGAAAACAATTTAATTTAAATTTTACTAAGTAAAGTGCACTGTAGTGTAACAGTACGCTTAAATTAAGATATAACAATATCATATGAACATTTAATGAGAAACATGTGACTGGAATTTTTGCCACAGTTATCATATTTTAGGTTAAGCTGATGATAATTGCTGGTGAATGTCCGATTCCGTATTTTAGTGGCTTCTGTATTTTGTTTTGGTACTTGTATGGGAAAGAATGCCGCTTAGTGATATGAAAACAGCTATACTAATTTTGTATATTAGAGAAGATTTTGAATTCATTTTATAAATGCAGCCAAAATTACAGTAGACTTTCTTTGTTGCATGGGATATGTAGTTTGCAGTGAAATGTCAAATCTATAAAGACTTTGCATTCTGCTGAGTTCTTTTTTGTTCACATTTGAACACATTCAGAACCTATTTTAAAGCCATCAAGCACCTTTGCTTGAACTGTGGGAAAATAAGAGTCATTCAAAACTTTGAGAAATGTCTGATTACTTGTCTGTATTTTTCTTCAGTCTTGCTGTTATTTTTACTCAAGAACTTTTTATAATAGGGAAGCAAGCACTATCTTCCTTTTCTATTCACTCCGGTTAAACGAACACAATGACACTTGCATTAAAAACTGTCAATTTTTTTTTTAAATGATAGATTCATGTTATTCAATTTGCAAAAACTGTTGGTCAAATTTGCAGATTTGCATATTTAGGGTTCATCATTTACAGTTGTTGCTAGAGAAAGTTTTAATCAATTACAAATGTTGCTACTTTTGCATCAGACATGTCAATGCTTTTCTTCAAGACAACCACCTTCCCTCAGTGCACAGCAGGAGGGCCTCATAGTGGCTTTCTATAGCTTCACACATTCGTTTGATGAGCTTGTTTTTAAGACTGTCATGATTTCATATAGTTTATTACTTGCTGCTTGGTAGTAATTGGCACAGAAGCTCCCCTTGATAGCTTTGTAAGTAAGCATTTAAAACTATGAACCTAGCGATGTCAGTCGATTCAACGATTTGCAGCACAAATTTGTATACCTGTTGTGACTGATAAATGGCTCCCATCATCAGTCAAATTGTGGACAGCTTTTGAACGCTTCTTTTGTGTTCAACTACCTGTTTATCATCTGCTTAGGTTGCTCCTTTTATATCGGAAATTTATTGGCAAAGTGTTAGCAAACATTAAAAAAAAATTTATCCATCCATGTAAAACTAATATTTCAAAGTATAAGCTTTCTATCTTTATTTCTGTGTTTCACAACAAATTTAGCATTACTATATAGGTAAAGTATCAGTAATAGAGTTTCATGCATTCTTATCAATCACTGAAGAAACTAAATAATAACCAACTGAAACTGATTTCCGATAATGTAAAATATTGTCGCATAGATATTTCATTCCTATACCTATTATGTTTTCCTTTTCACAGAACTCTGCTATGAAAGGTCTACAGGCCTTTTTAGAATTACTGCTATCATGATCACAAACTAAATGAGCATATCCAATAAGTGTCATAAACACAGCTGGTAACAACAATAATTGCAGGTTTCAGATGCATGGAATACTTATTTATAAGAACTATACCCTGAAGGGCCACCAAATTCCCATTTTTTAATTAAAGAGTTTTTTCTCAATTTTTCTTAGATAAGTTACAACACTTTCCTACACAATACAAAAGCGTTCAGTATGATAAAGAAAAATATGATAACAGTATGATAAAAAATTAAAACATTCAAATTTTGTGATAAATATTTATCATCATCACGAGGTCAAAAATGCCCAAGTTGACCTGGAAACCAAATTAAAGGATTTTGTTTTGTTTTCACTATTTATGAACGTTTTAAAATAAAAAACTTTAATCCCTATAATTCAAACATTTCATTACTGTACATAACATTTTAAATATAAAAGCAAATAACCCATTATTGACTTATCCATGAAAAGTAGTCAGCATTCATTAGAATGAAAGAATAGTAAATCAGATCAAACATCATTCTGTGAAAGCTGTGCCTTTGAATACTCGTGTAGGTAACGATCGTGCAAGTAGCCCGTATCTAATATTTAAGATGTGAGGGAATATATTACAGGATCCCAAACATTTTTTCCTCCTTATATCTCTTATTATAAACAATGCAATTCATTGCACAAAATAAAACTTCACAAATTCCTGTTCAGAATGTAATTTCTAATTTTTTATTTTAAATTTTTTGTTTCTTATTTTTTCTTTGTTTATTTCATCAGTTTTACTTATTTTTGAGTGACTACGAAGTTCTCGTTAAGTGTAGGCCCGTAGGGCCCTATGGAGCACAGATTGGGAACCGCTGGTCTAGAATATCATTTCTCAGTGTGTGAATCTTGAAGCCTGTTCTTGTGATTCTCCTAGATTTCCTAATAAAGACAGTAAAAAAATTCAAATTAGTTGTGTATACCCCACTAGATCTGAAAATCTCCAAGTTTGGAAGTAGCACATTGCCATCGCTTTTCACTTTTTCTCCCAAGATTAACATTTTAAAAATGAAAGCTGAATTGAATAGAAACAAAGCACAGAAATAAACTTGATGTATGTGCTAATGTCAAATTTGAGCTTACCAGCACACATCCAAACGTAGAATACATGTGTAAGAATTGGCAGGCTCATCCAACTCATTAACACGAGTCCTTACATTGATTTCAGTTTTACTTAGTAAGATATTCAAACTTTAATACCCTTGCATTAATAAAAGCAATTTTCTTCTATTGACTTAGTTACTCAATACCAATATAAAATTAAATGAATTTTAATTTAAAAATATTAATAAATTGGTAATAAAATATGCTAAAAAAATTGCTTCCGAAGCAGAGATTAAATTGGTCCACAGAACATTTAGAGTTACAAAGTGGCTCCCACTAAAACGATTTTCTCTGATATACACAATCAAAGCTTGAGTGATGATTTTTGAGAAAAATTTTTGCATTAATACGCTGAACTGTCAAAAGTAATGAGATAGCAATATATAAATATACGTATGACAGTAGTATGACAAACCAAATGTATAAATGGGCAGCACATTGGCAGGGCTTTCATTTATACTCAAGTTTTTCATGTGAAAGGTTTCCGACGCGATTATAGCTGCAAGATGGGAATTAACAGACTTTGAATGCAAAATGCTAGTTGGAAATGTTGCAAAATACTGGTTGCAAATGTTAGACGCACGGGACACTCCATTTCGGAAATCATTAGGGAATCTAATTTTCCAAGATCCACAGGGTCAGGAGTGTGCCAAGAATACCCAATTTCAGGTATAAACTCCCGTCGTAGACAATGCAGTAAGCGACCACCTGCACATAATGATCGAGACAGGCTATGCGTGCATTAACAGACAAGCAATGCTGCATGAAATAAGCAGATTAATTAATGACGGATGTACGACAAACGTGTCTGGAGGGCGATGTGGGGAAATTTATCTTTAATGGGCTATGGCAGCACAAGACAGAGTCTAGTGCCTTTACTAACAGAACATCACCTGTACCACCTCTCGTAGGCTCGTAACCCTATCAGTTAGACCCTAGATGACTGGAAAACCATGGCTTGGTCAAATGAATCATGAATTCAGTGGCTAAGAGCTGATGGTAAGTTTCGAGTGTGGCGAGGTCCCACCAAGACATGGACCTAAGTTTTCAACAAAACACCGTGCAAGCTTGTGGTGGCTCCATAACGGTGTGGGCTGTTTTTCCTGGCATGACCTGGGTTCTCTGGTCCAATTGAACCGATTATTGACTGGAAAGGATCAACTACTTGGAGACCACGTGCAGCCATTCATGTACTTCATGTACTGAAACAACGATGGAATTTTTATGGATGATAATGCACCATGTGACCGGGCTACAACTGTTCACGATTAGTTTAAAGAACATTCTGGACTATTCCAGCGAATGATTTGGCCACCTAGATCGCCCAACATGAATCCTATCGAGCATTTATAGGACATAATCCAGAAGTCAATTCACGCACAAAATCCTGCACTGGCAACATTTTAGAATTAGGGACATCTGTAGAGGCAGCATGGCTGAATATTTCAGCAGGGTACTTCTACCAACTTTGTGAGTCTGTGCCATGTGAACTTACTTCACTTCACCACGCAAAAGGAAGTCTGACATGATATTCGAAGGTATCCCGTGACTGTTGTCACCTCAGTGTATGTAAGATCAAATTTTCTTAAAGATCTTTCCATTTATGATCATCACCATTAAATCTGAAATAACTCTATATCAAAGAATGTCTTCCTTTAAAGAAATGATTTGATACCCTTAATCAAAACCATTTTTCAGAGCACATGTGATGAAATTCAAACGATGCCAGACAAAACTCTTAATTCTCAGAAAGAAAAAGATTAATGTAAGCTGAAGTATGATTATGATATGTAAAAAATGTATTTTTCTTCAAATGAATAACGGGCTGGCTGCATGGGCATTTTCGTGGTTTTCCTCATGTGTAACGTGTATACGAGCCAGTTTCCCTTAGAAAGCCCTCCACGAAGGCATCCCTCCCTTTAGGCAGATAGCCCTCGTGTGTTTTGCCGTAATTGAATAACCTAACCTAACCTTCAAATGAATAAACAAGCAAACAAAAGGACAGAGAAATCATATGAATCCCGTAAAGCTCCTCTGCCAGTATCTGTCATGGAGTTCACACATGCTTACCAGTTTACTTTTTCTCTGCTTTAACTAGCAGCTTATTAGCAGAGAGGTAGTTGATGTCTAAGTGTACATATGAAGTTTTGTTTTATTCTGTCGAATAATTCTTAAAGTACAACAAGAAGTCCATGTATGTTTGACTTAAAAAGCCATATAAATCCAACCTGGGGTCATTAAATTAATTTCCGAATTAAGGTAAACTCATTGATACAGCTGAACAAATACTTTCTGTCTTGCAAACTAAGATTACAAAATGTCTCATATTGGTTAAAATTATGAAAAATTGTATTGCTGAAATCAAAAATCTCATTGAAACAATTTAAAAAATTTTTCATTCTTTTCAGTGAATAAAATAAAAAAAAATTTATTGCTCAGACTGTTCACAACTGTCCATGCTACTGAGACTTTGACTTTTGTCAAGGAGAACTAAAATTCTTAGATTGCTCTTGTACAGTTCAAAAAAAAATTTTTTTTTTTTTTTCCTGAAGAAGAGGTACTTTTGTCTGATCATTCTTGAAATCAGTGAAATATTAAACAAAATCTGCACCAGGCTAAGATTGTTTCTTTTGCATATTTTTAAATCTGTGATATTGTTAAAAATTAGTTATTGCAGTCTTAAAAAATTTTATAGCTCTTAGAATATGTGAAGAGTTGTATCTTTGAAATGCATTTATTTAGGGTAAAATGTCACCATATCCATTACAACCCATTCTAATTATTCTTTCTGACATTAGAGCAGAGAGTTTTATTTATTTATTTTTTGTGTGTGGCTTTTCGTTTGTAAACTGGAGCTAGTATCTATTACAGAGTTCTCCATGAAGACAGCTCTATCTTTGATAGATAACCTTATTTTCTTTAACTTATCAGTTACCCAACTATTTTGATGATGTTGAAAGTGTTTGTCACATTATTTTCCTAAAGAGCAAAAAACAATTTCTGATGCACAAATATTGTTTATATTTCTGTATGAAGTTTTCTAGGAATATAAAATTGTTGTTTCACGAGCTTGGAATGTCCGAACAATAGGTACAGCTTGTAAGGTTGGTAATGACTGACCAAGGAAAACAACAACTGATGTCCGATACATTGTCAGACAGGCAAAAAAACAGAGCTTTACATTTTCGACAGACGCTCACTTACCTTCGATCGTTACTGAGATGAAGTTAGCCTCACCTGCAAGCATCTTTCAGAAGTGAAATTGGTCTTGACTTTGTTTTTAAGAATGGCAATGCATGGACAGGACTCATGCTGTTTAGGAGCTCCTGGAAAGTGAAAATAACTGAGAAAGCAGAACTATTAGCTCAGCTTCTGGAAACTGAGTTTTGCACCAACAACATTCATGACACTCCAACCGAAAATCTTGTTAATAACTTTTATACCATGCACATACAACAACATTCCAATTCTACCTTCGGAAGTCTCCGACTACATACAAAATCTTAAGAAGAGACCTGGGCTTGACAAGATTACAAACAAAATGATTAAGAGGTTCGCAATGAAAATCGCCTTCCTGTTCACCAAAATCTGCAACATCATACTTCAACATCAACATTACACCAGCCCGTGGAAGGCAGCAAAAGTAATTCTGATCCCGACGCAAGGCAAACCTCCATCACAGCCTGACTCGTATAGGCCAATAAGCTTACTCTCTTCCATGAGTAAAGTTATGGAAATGCTCCTGCTTAAACACATAAACTATTACCTGAATGACAATGACATCATCATTCCACATCAATTTGGCTTTTGGAGACAGCTTGAAACAGCAAATCAAATATATAGAGTCGTGGAGACAATTTCAGAAGGAACAGCAAATGGAAAAGTAACTGGTGGAATCTTTATTGACATAGCCAAGGCTTTCGATAGAGTATGGCTGGGTGCCCTCATTTACAAATTACACTGTCTGGGCTCCCCAGACTACATCATTAACATCACCGGCTCCTACCTAACCGGTAGATACTCTGTTGTTCACGTAGCAGGTACAAACTCCACACCCCGTAACATTAGGGCCAGTGTCCAACAAGGGTCTCTTTTGAGACCTACTGACTTCAACATATATGTAAATGACATCCTTACAACACAAGACACAACACTTGCTATGTATGTAGATGACACAGCGATTCTCGCACAAAGTGCATTTGCTGGTTCAGTCATCCAATGATTACAAAATTACATTCACATACATACTAGAGACTTGGCTCATTAAATGGAAAATCCAGGTCAGTATCAGCAAGACCCAAGTGATTCTATTCACCAGAAAGCAGAAATTCAAGAAGAATCTGAACTTTTATGGTACTTCAATTCCCTGGGCCAAACAAGTTCCTTATCTTGGGATAATCCTCAGTAAGTTACTTTCATGAAACCCCACACACCACAGCTATTCTACATAAGTTTAGAGCTTGTAAAGATAGACTTTTCCCCCAAATTGTTTGATACAGTGTTTTTATCTGTAGGTAATAAGTGACTCATTTATAAATTCATTCTGCACCCATTACTTTGTTATGCATGCCCTGTATGAACATATGCAAGAATTATGAATAGAAAGCAGCTTGAAACCACCCAAAACTGTATACTTAGACAGATTACCAACTCACAGTGATACATCAGAAATCGGAGAATTTATGAGGAAGTTTACAGTTAGCTTCGAACCCATTACTATAAAATTGCTAAAAAGTTTCATGAAAAGCAAAAAAACCTTAGATAACCCTGTTATCAAAATTGCTACTTATGACCCTAATGATCTTGCCAATATCAACAGACCATTAGCAATACTGAATCCCTGGATTATGTAACCCTCCTGGAGTAATCTTATTCTTATTATCGGCTATATTTTGTATATTGTTATTACTTACATTTATTTATAATGCATCTTTTATTTACATGTACCTGTAAGATAATAACTTCTATATTTTTACTCTATCTGTTCTGTACTGTGTTTACTTGGTTTTGCTCTCCTACATATGGATTCCAGGTACCATCATAATTCACACTTACTAAATTATCTTGTTGTGCTTACTAATATATTTACTGCTGGCAATGTCACCAGCACGACTGCTCTGAGCCATAGTTTCGTATAGCATAAAAAAATATTTGGCTAATCATAACTCTCAAAATCAATTCCTTAAAAATTAATTAAAAAATATGTTAAAAAAAGTTACCATCAGCTTATAAGGTTACTTAATAGAAAACTTATTCACACTATTTCAAAGTATTCTACATGGGGTAGGGCTCTTAGCCAAGGTACTCAGATGCACAGACACCGTTCCACCTGGAAGATTGGAAAGTGAAAATATCCACAGAATGAATTGACCAATGCGTTCCTAATTTAAATCCCATTGAACATGTATGGGATACTTTAGGGAGACGCCTGATGGTATGACCTTATTCTTCAGAGAACATTAGATAACTGAAATGGATGTTTCTTGAAGAATATAAATTCTTATCCCAAGAACTGTTAAGGTAATCTGGTGTTGAGTACCGACAGGTGATGCAATGAAACCACTGCAGGTAGGAAAGATCATATCCCTTACTAAGGCTCTTTGATTAGTTGTTCTCCCTCTTGGCTAGACATTTTTTTTTTGTACCAATGCCATTCTGTCAATAAAGCCTTTTTCTCTTCAATCTGTCCTATACATTTTTTTACTACTATACTTTAAGAAAAGTACTACATTGTGCCTCTGTAGTATGAATTTCATGTCTCTCGATTGATTTTTTGCAGAATTAGAGCCAAAATCAGAAAAGTTGCTTAAACTTTTCACGCTAGTGTAATTTTTCATTCGAGTAGACAAATGATGAATAACATGTTATACTGATATTTTATCTTGTAACAGTAGGTTGTATAGATAATAAATGGAATACCTGGGATAAAGGAAAAGATTATTGCTATGTAATATATGGCATTCAAACCATCTTTTGCTGATTACATTGATCATACAAATGTTTATAGAAGTTTCAAATTGTAATAACATAAATTAGATCTTAGAAAGTAAAAAAAAAAAAAAAAAAGTATATTATTTTTAAACAGCTGTTAAATAATATATTGTTTTAATATAAAAGATGTTTGTCACACGGTGATAAGTGCCCTAGTGTTATAATGTAAAGAAGACAAATAATGAAAACACTACACTATACAAGTCTAACATCGAAATGTAGAAAGTCTACCTTCAGACTTGTGCCCTTCTGTATCCTACAGATAGCTAATAAATTCAGGTGAAAGGGAAAATCAGTAATAGAACTTTTAACTAACTACAAGCAGAAACTTTGCAATTTCAATTAGTGTTAAATTAATTACTTAATAGTTTTAATTGGAAACATTTGTCATATCTAACTATAATTGTGCCATGCCAGTCTGAAGGTATGGGGCATCTTCCTTGGAAGATCATTCATTAATATATCTGTCCTCCTCTATGCAGATAAGTTTGATAAGTGTTTATTCATAATTAAGTATTTAGTCAGAAAATTTGAATTTTAAATATGACCCAATTTTCAGTATTTTAGTAGCCATGAAATGTACATCTAGAAGAGTAAGAAAAAATTACCTTAATAGAAGCAGTGTCAAATCAGTTTATCAGAAGAGTTAAAAAGCCAAAATCAATGTGTACTGAAAAATTTGACAACTTTGAAACCTTCAAAATATAAATTTGTTAAAACATACCAAAAGGAAATTTTTGAGTTTGATGTTTGTTACTTTTGAGATATCAAAACACACTAAACATATCCTTTTCAAAAGTTGACATTTTGCATGTCAGTTTCTCATATTAGGGGAAAAGAATTTAAGAATTTGATTTTCATTACATCCTGTAAGAAATAACGGGCTAGATGCTTCGAAACGACTAAATGTACACTGTTGGATAATTGCTAAGGATGCATCTCAAATCGCAATGTAGCACGACATTAAGTGGGGATAGGAGTTAAGCGGGATAAAATACTGTTACCACACTGTTTGAACATTAGAATGAAGTACTTTTATTGTTCAGAAAAACACAAAAGATTTTGAAACATCCACAAGTATCCTTTTGATGCTGTGTACAGAAAAAATGCATAGAAAAGACAGCACGCTCGTTTTGAGAAAAGTGTCAGTATGGCACAAGTCCACTGTGGAGTGCAGTGCAACTTCCCACACACATTTTGTCATGCTTTGCACAGCATTGCAGTTGTTGAGGCAACTGACTTCATCCCTCTGTCAGTGCAGAGTTGGACAATTGCTAAGCATGAATCTCCAGTCGCAATGTAGCATGACATTAAATACAGATGGGGACTAAGCAGGATAAAATACTGTTACCACAGTGTTCAAACATTAGAATAAAGGACTTTTACTGTTCAGAAAAACACAGAAGGTTTTGAAACATCCAAAAGTATCCTTTTGATGCTGTGTACAGAAAAATGCATAGGAAGGACAGCACACACTTTTTGAGAAAGGTGTCAGTATGGCACAAGTCCACTGTGGAGTGCAGCGCAACTTCCCACACACATTGTGTCATGCTTTGCACAACATTGCAGTTGTTGCACTATTGACCTCATCCCTCTGTCAGTGCAGGATCAGAGTGTTCTTGTTTGTTGGAGGATACTTTCAACCAACAAATCGCCTCTCCAGAATATCCCAAACATTTTCAATGAGTTTAGGTCTGGAGAACATGCTGGCCATACAAAGTGTTGAATATTCTCACTGTCTAGAGAGTTCTGAATAGAGAGTATTTGATGATGATGAGTCATGAAAAGAAGTTTATCACCAAAAGCACCACGAATAAGACAGTAAAACTTCATATCATTCGCCATTGTCCCAGTAGGGGCATGTGGCCATTGATCATGCTACCGGCCCATATCATGATACTGTATCTTGAATATTAGTTCTTTTCCTCGATATTTTTTGAATGACAAGCAGTACCACTGTCATGCCAGATCAGTTTGCATCTGCAATCTGATGACATACAACCTAATCTCATGTGAAAATAGTACAAAACTTAGTTATGTTCACTTCAATTGCGATACTACTGGAAATGTGCAGTATGGTGCTGCCTGGACAGTGCGATGCAGCTCTGTGGTTTTATAATACTTCTTTCCCAATCTTTCTAGTTTTTCAGCGCGTGTGGTCTAGATGTCCTGTGGCAGCAGACACACATTTGCCACCTGCTGACCTGTGGTGCACCAATTTTTTTTTTGACAATACAGTAATGTACTCTGTGAAAAAAAAATACAGTTCTTTATCTCCCATGCTACTAAGCCGATCAACAAAATTCAAATTGCATTCTTCATGTCTCGAAAGCACGACTTAGGATATGTATTAGATTCATATATCTCATCATTCTAATATAGGTATTATGGCACAAAATTGGACTTTTTCTGAAGTGACATGCATGTTGTTCTCCATATTTCAATTCTACAACTCAAATTATGCCTAAATATTAAATTTTGTATAATTTGGTACAAAATGTACAGAGAAATTCAAAAATTTATTTCGGCATATTTTTTTCAGTTTTCACCCAGAATAATTTACTGCGCGAACTTCTTAATTTATAGCAACCTATTTTCAGTTTCTTTTTTTTCATTGCATATGAGCAGGAAAAAAGTTATTGTTCATACTTCCAAATAATGGTACTTAAGGAAAAAACCCGTCGACCATTTTTGCCTATTAACGAAATGATGCCAAACTATTTTCACCAATTTTGGTGACTTTTCACCAAAAATGGAAAATTCTTCTTCAAACACGCAGGGTTTGATGTAACCTTGATTACACATGTTAGTTATTATTCTTGAGTAAAGACTCCTTTTATCCATCTATTATGCATTTTTGGGAAGAAAAAAAGGTTAAAATTTGGGACCTGCCTACTAAAGAAGTGCATGCTGTTGAATATTTCCAAAGTTATGGAATCTTACCGGCCTCAAAAAATGTGTTTTAATGGCCACGGTATGGCGATATGGAAAAAATAATGGAAATTTTTAATGAAAAATTAAATATCAATAAATGATAATATAATATATTTGAAAGGAAAATAATAATGTTTTTTCTTGTATTTTAGTAAATGGGTTTTTTTGGTTTGGTGTGATTAACGCCATCCCTTGTGGTCGACAGGATTTTCGGTGAGTAACTAAATAATTTTAACTAAGTGCGAAAACCACATTTGTGTTATCGCTTTTAAGAAATATGTGAAATTTCAAAGTGCACAAACATATAAATTCAGGCATATGTTGGGAAATTTTGAATAAACTAATTTAGAAATGCATCGACTTTAAGATGATGGTAAAAATTTTATAGATAATAATTCAAAATTTTTTCAAAAAATTTAAAGATATGAATTTAAAAAAAATCATAAAAAATGGGCAAATTTTATTTGGAATGAACCTTAATTTCCAAATGTGAAAGAAGGAATCGAGTAACTTTAGTAAAAAAAAAAAAGAGATTAATATACACTCACTTCCAAAAGTTAAGCATGGAGATGTAAAATGCAAAAAAATCAACAAATACTGCTTTGATTGACACAAAATTCGGCAGGAAATTAGCATATATAATTATGCATAAAACAAAATCAAAAATTATATACAGAAATGAAAACTATATTAAATTTTTGTAAGTTATCAGATAATGACATACTGGAGACATAAACAGAATTATGTATAAAATGAAAAAAAGGACATCAATAGGGTATGTGATCTCCTCCTCATCTGTATACAAAGTCTACACCTTGTGACCATGCTTTCAATTAGGTGGTCAACCACTGCAGAATTAAGCAATCACCATTCTTCTTGTAGAGCAGTTTCTAGCTCAATAAGAGTGGCTGGAGGTGGGAAATGTGAAGATACAGCACGGCCGAGAGCATCCCAAAGATTTACAATAGGATTAAGGTCGGGCGAATATGCTGGCTACGCCATACGCGCAATCCCTTCACTCTCCAGGTAGTCATCGACGATATCAGCTCTATGGGGACATGCGTTGTCGTTCATTAAAACAAAAGTAGGGCCAACTGCTGCAGTTCACAATGGGTTCTAGGACTTCATCTCGATACCAGATAGCCACCAAAGAACCCCGTTTAAAGATGTGCAGGTCGGTGCGATATCCTAATGAAATCCCTGCCCACACCATAATGCTTCCGCCTCGGAATGCGTGATGTTTTGGGACTGACTGCGTGTTCGTTGTTCACGCCATATCTTTATACGCTTGTTATCTGGCTACAGAGCAAATCTTGACTCATCAGTAAACGTGACATTGCCACAGTCAAACACATTCCAATTGACATGTAATCGTGTCAATTGATTACAAACACTGTAATCAATTAACGATTACAAACACTGTAATCGTGCCCCTCCTGATTGGATGGATAGAGGAACACAAACTCGAGGTACTCGGGCGTACAGTAGCTGCAGATATCGCCTTACCAATGGACACTGTAACCATAGATGTCATACATGTGGAGGTTGCTCTGCGATTTCGTTTGGCTACAATAGCAATATATCGATCTTCCGCTGGGGTTGTAACCCTTGGGCGACCGGCTACGGGCCTTCGGACAACTGTCTGTGTGGTTTGGAATTGTTTCCGTAAACGTGAAATTACAGAACGATGAGTGCCGAAGAAAAGAGCAACTTCTGTAATCGACTGTCCTGCTTCAATGCGCCCCACAGCACGCCAGCACTCAGAATCGTCCATTCGTCGTAGAAACAAATTGTACGAAAGTTTTAAACACCTTCTATCAGCACTTACAATCAACTTCTGTAACCCTTCATAAAGCTGGCTTCTTATAAGACTGCTTTTTTTTTGCACATTTCTTAACATGAAAGTGCGATTGGCTGTTACCTAACATTTGCAGACTTCCATCTACCTCTGCAGCGAATTGCATCCTCTTTAGTTCTTATTGGCTTCCAGAAATTAGCATTTTCCTCTCCGTGCGTAACTTTTGGAAGCGAGTTTATATATATGAAATTCAATCAACATTGAGGAGCTAACTTTTTAAAAACTACTTGTGCGATTTTTACAAAATTTGGTAGACTGGCATAATTTGAATCGTAGAATTGAAATATGGAAAAAAAAATTTGACATGTCATTTTGGAAAAAGTCTGATTTTGTGTCAAAATACTTATATTAGAACAATGCTATATATAAATCTAAGATATATCGTAAGTCGTGCTTTTCAAGACATGAAAAATGCAATTTGAATTTTGTCAATCCGCCCAGCAGAAAGGAAGATACAGAACTGTACTCTATTCTCCTGCAGGCGTCATATATGTAACATAACCTTCATGACACTTCATATTCCAGTTGTTTTAAATCATTTCCACAGCCAAGAAAAAATGTTGTAGGTGATTCTAACCACTGTGGTAATATCTGTTATTTTTCACACTTTTTTGATCTTTTCAATGGTTCGATCATGCATAAAATCATTCAAGTGATGTCGGGAAGGCATATCAAAGCCTTCAAGATCATCAATTAAAACTTTTTCTTGGTACAACTGCTCGCATGCATCAAATTCTTTAAATCTTTTACCACTACTGTAATGTGATGAACAAGCGAGGTAATGAAAATTTGCATATGCTCACTTCTTACTGTAACTCACATTCTAATACATTTTGCTTTCTTTCAATTTATGATTGCTATAGGTCATACTTTTGTCCATCCATCAGCAGTGTGTCATTTTAAAAAAGACAATTTTGTTACTTTTCCCAGATATTATTTTATAATCTTAAATATTTAAATGAAATATTCTGGAATATTCTATGGTATCTCAGATTTATAATATTACATTCAGTTAATAAAATTTTCATATAGATGTTTTAATCAGGATTCATTAAATTCATTTTTAAGCAGTCCTTGTCCATATGCAAGTTTTAACATAGCTTCAGTAAATTTTACTTCAAAGTAATAGGTAACCTCGAAAAGTGGATTTAATTTTGATTTCATTTAAATCTTAATATAGTAATTTGTAAAAAATTTTCAAGTAAAAAAATAATAATAAATTTACTTATATGCAGCTATACCTTCATAGTCCTGCCTGACGTATGGGTCTTGCATGTGCCACACAAGATTTCAAACTTCGCAGTGGAATTTTTACAGGTATGTATTTTGTAACTTCAACCTCATCCATGAATATTTCTTTATTGATCTTATTTGTATTTTGTGAGGGTATTTTAAATCTTGTTCTTCTAGAATGCTCATCAGCGTCTTAAGAACAGGATGGAAAGATTTGAATTCATAGCTGATATAATGAATACCTATAAGATGGGAAACTGCAAGCAGTTACATTAGACCTAAATGTATCACCACTATGAGTGCCTGAATGTCCTGTAAAAGTCTATTTTGTTATTATACTAATTATTTAATAATTAAATAATATTCCAATTATTAAAAGCTGAAGTCTTTTTTCTAATAACAAAAAACATGTACTTATACATGAAAAGTATCAGCGTTAAGGTCCTACACAGTTTTATTCAACAACACTTTTACATTAACTTTGCAGACATATAAAATTTAACAGTACTACAAAACCATTAATTGCAAGCCACTTTCTTGAGGTCACAACTAAACATGAGAAATCTCATGTTTTGATTAAGAAAAGTCATTTCCAATGTTTTTCACATATAAAACACTGCTACAAAATACAATGGACCCACAATTTATAAATGCTTCTTCCAGTGGTACCTTCAGTTAAACCACTTACAACACAAATGCATAAAATCACAGGAACTACAATACAATACTGATGGCATATACAAATATGCTACATTCTCTTAGAGAAACATGAACGTATTGCTTTTATAACTGTTTTCACAATAGTGAGAGAACAGTGTTTGCTTGAACTTTGTTACACATTTTTAAATTGTAACTATAAAATATGTGGTTTTACCACAATCTGCATAGCAGTTACAAACAAAAATATGAATGCTTCCATGAAAATAACAGAAATATTTCCAAAGTATTATGAATGAAAGTCAGAAAATAATTTTCTTTTATCGTTAAATAGCAATAACATTTTAATAAGTACAAATCACATGTTAGTATTTGAATATTATACATTTGGCACAAAACTTTTTCTAATGAGAATTTTCTTTAAAAATCAAAGCAAAGTATGATTTATCTAATAACTATCAAACAAAAGCCATTAAAATTATAACATTTATATTTCTGAAGCAAGTTCCTTGAAGTTTCATGAAATGTCACAAGGTTACCTTACCCAAAAGGCTATAAAATAAAAATCATCAAGGAAACATGTTAGTGAATTTGGTATATCCAACACTCCACACCAAATGAAAAATTCTTCATTAACTTTATCTAAACATTTCAGAGATAACAGTAAATAAGGCAATTTACGAGATTCATTTTGGATGTGATAATTATTTTACCCATATGTTAAATGGCTTAAAATGTGTTGGAATTGTTTAATTCAGTAAAATTACCTACGTTGTTGGGCATCAGGATATGATTTAATGACACCTTTTTATTCCTAAAGTAGCAAATTTACATTTCAAAAAAAAAATCTGTTAAATTACATTTTAGATTCATTACAACTACTAATTATAAAATAAATTACCAAAAGTATTTTATTAATTTGCATTTTTGAAATTTTTCAATTAATGCCTTATGCTTTCCAATGCAAAAGAAATCATGCTTGAATTAAAGCATTTGTTCCTATTAAATTTAAAATATTTTAAGTTTTTCAAAAAATAGCAGTTTTAATTACTTGCCTAATAGCTGTACAAAAGAATATTTATTACAACTTAATTCTTATTTAAATGGCAGGTTATATGTCATTTAACTATGAATTAAGCTCTAAGCTTTAGAGATGAAGAATATATATATATGTATTTGTAAATTTGTACTCTATCCATTAATACTTATTGCTGTTACATGCATTGTAATAAAATGCATTTTATGCTTCTTTATTTACCCCCCAAAGAATAAACTAAATCCATAAGCATGAATGATATGTGAACTCAGCAATGACAAATCAGAAAGTCTAGTTTGTGATGATTAAAATAGAACATTAAGCTTTTAATCATCAGTTACTGACATCAAATAATTTTCTTCAAATCGATATGCATAAAATGTCTGAACACTTGAGAACTCAATTCTTTATGATGTTTCTCTGCAATACAAATTAATGTTTCTTACACTATGCAAGATAAAATACTATTCAACTGAAACCTCAACACTAACATATTAAAAATATTTAGCTCTTTATATAATATTTTTTTACCCCTTTCAAATGGCGAACTAGTGTCAGTTTTTAAAAGTCTAACTGGTCTGTATACGAAAATCAAGAGAGATGCCATTAATGCAATAAAATAAAATATTCATTTTAGCCTAAAAATTGAAAAACAGTCTAATTTTGTATGAAAAAAGCTGTAACTAAAAAACCAGTTTTCAAGGCACATTTGTCTTTCAGAAAATAGACTTTACATATTTATATGCCAGCTGATTCATTGATTTATTTTACAACTTAAGTGCTAGCAGTTCGTGTGAGTTCTTTGAAATATTTAAACATTGTGAAGGAAATTTCAAATATTGATTATCTGATAATAAGGTAACACAATGCCTAGAAATAAAATTTGGAATCATTTTGTTTTACAATAATTCCGCTATATCATACAGTGCTTTGAAGTCCATCTGCATACAGTGCAGATGAATTTCATTTCCAAGTAAATTAAGAGTATAATTGCATTTCGAGTTGTAACAAAACAACCTTCACATTTAATAATTTTTTTAAATTATATAAAATGTTACATGCATGTGCAGATTTTTATAAAATAATTCAAAAGTTTATGAAAATAAATTTCAATTCCTTTTTTTGAAGCACAAGCACAGTTTTCATTACAGAAAAACTGACTACATCATTAGAAGTAAAATAACTAAAAGATATAAAATTCACATTTCTTTCTTTCTTCAATCTTAATCCATTCACAAATTTAATAACTTTGATGAACAATTAAGATTAAGAAATTTTACAAAATTCAAATTTTAAAGTGCAATTTATTATAATTCGTCAGATGATGTTCATATTGTACACTACAAATGCAAATTTTGGGTAATGTAGTACATTAAATAATTATCAACTCAGAACATCAAAATCATTAATCAGTCAAAGTATTATGTGACAGCAAAAATATTTTTGATGAATAAAAGATAAGTTACTGTTGCTGAGACATTTGAAATTTTTACTCTATAAAAATCAAATTACAGATTAACAGGTTTAGTTACAAAACTGATATTAGATGTGTAATATTATAAAATCATGAATTGGTAAAAAACATGTGACAAAGTCACATTAGCATATACAATAAGCAGATGCTGTAATACCTCATTATTAATTTACTACACTCTGTATGCAACTTTTAACACATTTAAGGAAATTTATTTTTCACATTTTTTTAAGTAATAGATAATAAATCAAAAATTATCTTAATTGTTATTTACGTCATCAAACCTAGCATCAACAGCATGTCATTCAAAATTGGATAAAGAGTATCGATATAGAATACCTTTGTACGTGTAACCCCTGCAGTTTAATATAAAGAACTCAGCTGGCAAACTGTCCTCTGAATTCATACATACTCCCTGATATTGGAAATATTTATACCTCTTGAGGTCTTTTGTGACATTTTCAGTATTTCTGGTATAGTGAATCTAACATCTTGGAATGGAAATACAGCAGTGCACTAACAGCTAGGTTAGGTTACTTGAATATGGAAAACCAAAAGGGCAATCTGCCTAAGAGGAATGCCTTCATAGAGGATTTTCTGGTGGAAAACTGGCTTGTATTCACATTACACATGCGGCAAAACTAACCACAAAGGCAGCCCATTTGTCTGAGTTTGAACCCAAAGCAGGTCGATCTACTAGTATTCAGCAGTCTTAACCACCCAGCCACTGATGGGCAGTGCACTAACAGCATCCAAGAAATCCTGCTCAGACCATTACATTACCTATCATACTGCTACATAAGTAATTTATTTCTGTTTCATTACCTTAAAAAATATTTTTAGAGCTAAGGCAGCAGTACAAGTAACTGCCCCGAGGCACTATATGGTTTTTGTCAACCAAAATAAAGAAAAATGATGCACTGTTTTGCAAATGGACTGATTCTCATTTTAAAAAATTTAATTGTTATTTACCAAGTTCAATTGCATTCAAGTTAAAAAATTCAGCAAAGGGCAATTTTTAATTTGATCTTTAAAATGATACAACTTAAAGCCATATGTTGCCAATATGTACCAGGTATGTTGCAAATATTTCAATACTGCTCCACACCCACGAAACATAACAGATCAATAGCCCAAAGTGAAATCATTATGATTTATTATTCTTCTCAACCTACTATTATTATTTTTTAATAATAAAAATTAGTGATTTCAATCAAATGAAAACAACCATAAAATCTTTTAACTGTGACTCTTTTTGATAAATGTACACACAAAAAAATAAATGCTACTGCATGAGAGAAGCTACCATTTGTAAAAATGCCTCAGCAACCATATTTATTACCAAGTGGTACTTAGTGAGAATTTCAAAACGATGACGATACAGTGTAACTATTTTCTGCAACTGTTAAGAAACACACATATTTTAGGTCAAATAATAATAGTCTTGCTTTAATGGGTTTTTAGAGATTAGCTTCTGAAAAGCAGCTTACTGACAAATGAAGAGCTTTTTACTATCCATCTTTTTTAATTCAAAAATAAATTAACATGATGTTAATATACAAGCAATTCTCTTTAAGCTTGGTTTAAATTTTTTTTTCTATTTAATAGTGATTATTGTAATTCAGCCAAGCTTACAAAGCAATTTACAAACTGGATAAATGTTATAAAAATACTGCAATTAACTGTTCTCGCCAGTTTTAAATATTACTCTACAGAGTATTCTGATTCTTGTGCACAATAATACTTTAAACACACAGTATTACTGTTACATTCTGATTTCAGGCAGAATTAAATTTCAAATACAGATTGTTCGTGTAACATAACTGAAATATTACAAAAGTGTTTATTATTTACACACTGAAAATTTACATTATATTTATTGACAAAGATCTAAAATAGTGTTTATTTAATTTTCAATAAACAAGGTTTTATACTTCAGTAGATATGTAAGTAATAAATGTGAAGCAAAACATAGATTACTTCAAACCAAGTTAAACAACTTGCTAGAACACATAATAAAGATTTTCTTTCATAACTTGAAATTGTATACTCTAATGATGGTCTTTGCTGTTTGTCAATCAACAGCTTCTCATAAAATATTTCTTACAGCTAAATGCCATATAAATAAACAAGTATTTACTTTACATGTAAACAAATAACATTTCAATAAATTAAAAGCAAGAAATGTAAATTCATGCATAGTAGCACAAGCATCATAATATGAAAAACCAAAAAATTTTACTCCAGCAAGGATTATAAAATTAAATGAAAGCACCCTTATATCAAAAGAAGAGATTTCCCCTCCCCAAGGTTTTCTGTCACACTTTTCAAAAATACGAGTCATACTGCCTTAACACTCTATAGGCCACACAAAAACAATTACCTGAATTTAATGAAGATGAATTCAATTAAATATTTCTAAAAGATAATATAAAAATCTGCGCTGTTGTTCCAAAAATGATCTTGTAGCATTTAAAATGTATTCTGCCAATATCCAAATCTAAACAAATTTAACAAAAGAAATGGATGAAATGTGTTTATAATTATATGTATTCAGTCATTTATTAAGCATTTGAATGAATTTCATTTTTCTAGGTTTTTGTGAATGACTGGTAGGGGTTTTGTAAGAGGTATTCAATGTTCATAAAATTTTAGGTACAGGTTCATGTACCTGTTTACCCTCAACTGAAATCTCTGCCAAACATAAGACTGTTTTGCTAATTTGCTTACTCACACTTTGCTAATTTTATGTTTTACTTTATTATATTTGGAATTGGTGTTAATATTTAAAATGGGTCCAAGTGCTAAAAACAAATGCTTAGATAAGGTTGCAAGGTTCATACTTGTTGAAGTTGAAGTTGTTTGCACCAAATTCTTAGGACAAAGATCTACAGTAAATGTTTAATTTTACAGATAATAATATAAATCATCATAGTCAAATATTTGATAGCTGATTTTTTTATAGTAAAGACACTATTCATTTCAAAGGTATTTAAAAACACTCCTCCCATATGAGCAATTCTTTACTTTTGTGAAAGCAATTAGTTTGCATGTCCCAGCTGGCTATGCGAACCGTCTTTTTGAATTGAATTTATACATTTTATTCAGGGAAGTTCATGAATGGTCTCATGATGAACATTAAAATGAACGAATAAGCTCACATTACGGATACTGAAAGCCTCAGATCCATTAAGTGCTGAAACAAACTCTAAATTCATTACATAAAAATAAATATTTATTCTTTCTTTTACAAATGACTTGGCTTTTGAAACAGAAAAAGTTCTCAGCATTAATGATTTTTTAAGCACGTCAGAAAAATAAATATGGAAATCTGTTGCAAAAATATTGCAACAAATATACATTTTAAGCGTTTGACCCAATTCAAGATCTAAGAATAACAACTTCATTTTTATGAAATTTTCTAAGGATTCCAAAACCTTTTTAGTGATCTAAAACAGCATTGAACTAAAATTTAATGACAAAAAAAATTACTCTCAAGGAACATAATGTCCAAAAGTATTGCTAGTCTGCTATACTAAAATAGAAAATACGATGTCCTACCCAAGAATATTTTATTACATAAATACAATGAAATCAATAATGTTTTAGTCTCTCATCTTTGGAAGATTAAGACTACCTAATAAATATGTGTAATGTTTTAGAGCTTTCTGAGCCACATTGCCTAATTAAGATGTGCCAGAATTTAATATTTATTAACATTGCTGTACTTCCATATTTAAGTCCTAATAAAATCACATTTCACAACATTATACTTGTTTTTACATCAAAAATATTTAAAAGCGATAAAAATATGAATGCAACATTTTTAATGTGAACATTAAGGTTGTTGATTAAATACCAGTGCATTTGTGTCTAGTTTTATAGTTATGATAGTATGCGCAACTGTTGTTTATAACTACTTGTGAATGCCTACAGTGGATTGGTATATAAAATTATAATTCATACCAAAGTAACATATGTATTTTCTGTCATAAAGAGGAAAATCACAACAAAAATTATAATCTTCTCAACAATCTCCTAAATGCCAGGAAATGGAGAACATTATAAATCATGTCTTTAAACACTGCTGAAGAACATTTTGAAAAGATATGAAATCGTTTTCTGAGAACTCCTACCAAAATTATTACATGCAACTATCTATAAATTCTACTGCATTAAATATACACACCATGCTGAAATTCTGCACCTGTTAATCAAGTAACAGCCCACCAGCAGCCAGGCAAATACACCTAATAAACATAGTTTAGGAAAGGTTCAATTCCTGGCATGGACTAGCTGAATGAGTAGTTCCATTATGTAATGTAAATAAGCCAGCTGTGCGTCAAAGGTCCTCCATGACAGCATCCCTCTTTTGGCAGATAAACCTGCATGCTTTACCTTAATCAACTGACAGTTATTAAATTTCATAAACAATTAATTTGTTAATTAATTGAAAAACTAACTTTTAATCAACCAACTTTCATTGAATCATCTTAATCCACTTTATTCTTAGGTTTTTATTGAAAGACTATCAAAGGAGATGTATGTTATGGAAAACAATACTTATCTGAAATCAGACCATTAATGTCTGCTTTTAGATTTGGAGGTTTAAACAATGCATATATTATGTATCTTCTAAAATACATATTTTCTTAAAACCAAATGAATTAATGTGCGTCTTCCAAAATTTGTGATTTTAATTAAAAAAGAACGAGGGAAAAGAGGTAATATGTATCATGACAGCACTATGTCTTTTCTCAGCAGAAGCAAGTTATGAAAAAGAATAATCTTTTCAACACTATTCACAGAGTTCAGATTATGATATGTTCACCCTACTTTTATGCAGTAACATTTATATCTCAAATGTTTCCAAAAGGTACACTGCTATAGAATTAGTAAAAAGAATTTCTACACCTGATGCGAAGAGATCGTGCTATTATGAAAGAGATTTTCTTCTCCAAACTTAATGGCAGAAAAAGTTAAACTCTGTTATTTATAACAGTTTACATTACTCTGGTGCCTTCAATATTTAAGATTAAAACATTACTGTATTTATATATACCTCTACTATTTTCAGGGAGGATATCCAAAGCATAGATCATTGAACAGCTTGTGTTTTATATCATGGAATTAGACTATTTATGTCTTTATATTAACATGCATTCTAGTTTTATCTAATTTCATTCTCTATTTTATAATCCATGATGGAGTGATATTTCTGATACATTCTTCTTTCTCCTTTTATTGTGTACTGATGCAAAATACAAAATAATTTTTTTAAATAAAATGAAAAGTAAAATTTTACACTAATCTTCAAAATTATATATATATATATGCCCAGAATAATTATACTTATGTTTTCAATATACTTTGGTGTAAACTGATAAATTCAATTCTAATAAAACTTCAGTATAAAATGCTTGATTTAATTGTTTCAATAGCTCTTCTTTTAAGCTTAAAATCTGCTATTAGGTATAGTAAAATATACCAAAAGCTGACAATATCCAAGTTTTTAACTTGCATTTCCAAAATGTTATCAATAAAACAAATTAACAACAGCTATCTTTACAACTTCAGCAGTACACATAAGAATGAAGAGTAAACAAAGAAACTTTTATTGCTTATGCTGTAATGTAATATGAAAAGAAGCTATAGTATAAAATTAATTAAACATACATTCTCATATTTCAAGGATAAATAAAAATTGAATATCCAACTTACTTCTAAAGTAATATTAAAAAACTTTTATTGCCACACTTGAATACTATATTGCATATTTTATTTACTTCAGGAAGGCAGTGCTGAATATCCAGACCTGCATTAAGGATATATCTTCCACTGCGAGAGTTAGAAAAATTTTACTACCCCTTCCAGCTTTCTTAACAGTTCAAAAACATTACCCCAAAGATTACATATATATTACAACAATTATTACAAAGTCATATAAAAACTATAATTTGAAGGAATCTGATAATCCTACAATCGCCATCTCGACGATGTTGAATTAACACAGATATCTTTACAGCTATTAAAATGCATACGTATAGTATTCCTAAAAACAACACAGAACTGCTTCTTATAACAGCACAAGTGATTCAATACAATTATTGCTTTTTAAACACAGCATTGCCATGTTTCTTTCACAAAAAGTAAAAATAAATGTAAATGCGTACTTCACAACTAAATCCAATCATGTTATTTACAATTCCTGCAGGACAACAACTCAGAGAGCTCTGAAAATTACACTTATTTCATAACAATATTCTAGCAGCAATTTAATAACAGAACATTTTTACAACCAAATACCTCCTTCTTTCAAATATGCACAACTGATAAAAGTTCAAAAATTTAAAATAATGTTCTTCATTTTTACAAATAAAATCCATTAAAACATTTTCATTTGTAAATATCTTAATTTCTTTTTCCATCAAATGCTTGGGATGTGTTCGGAAAACAGTAATTTGTTTCAGGTAAAGGAATGTACATAACATATTTAAGAACTTTTAGTACTCTTCCTTCATCAGGTAGGCACAGCATGCATTCATTGTTTATGAAACGATACTTTACCTTCCCTTTTGTAACATGAGAAAAAGAATGCAACCTTGAATATGATGCATTACTACATAAAATATTTTTATGGCAAAAGTGTGTCTCATATAAATATGATGTAAACATGCATCACTAAAGACTTCCTTTCCTAGTCATAACATTAAAAAATGACCACAGACAAAAAGAAAGAAATTTTATACGTTCTCCTACCCATCATATAAAAGATAATTTTGACAACTTTCTATGTTTTACAATGAATTGTGTTAACATATACAGATAACAGATGTATTCCCAAAACATATTAAAAAAAAGTCATATGAAAATGATGTTAAAATATCAGAACTTAATGAGTACATTTACAAAATTGGATGTAATGAAGAGACTAGCCAGAACACATTTATGTGCATGTTTTACATGATTTTCTGCAATAAAAATGCTTTAACTCAGGAGTACAATATTAAATCTGTATTTCTGTACTACATAAAATTACATAATGAGTTTTTACGCAGTAGATTTACTGCAATAATGTACCACAGTAAACGTAATAGTTCTTTGCTTACCAACATATATTTCTAGTATACAAATTTTACAGTTTAAACAGAGTAATAATATATAGCCTATTAGCATATACAATAAGCTCAAAATAAAACAGTTCTTCAATGAAATAATCCACTGAAAAAAACTGTTAATTGAACAATAATCTACATCATTGGAATTCACTAAATAAAAATAGTTCAAGAACTTTATCTAACACAGTAGTAGACTGAAATAATGTAAAAGCTAGGCTTCTGTGTGCATAAGGACATATACAAGACAATTATCACTTAAAAAGACAACATGTCAGACATAGCTATCTCTTGAGGTTTGTGTATTGCTAATATTAAAGTCTGCCATGATATGCTTTGCATTATCAGAATTGGCCCTACAGACATTTTATCACTTACCTAATCACTGGAAGACGGCACTATTCTATTTTCTAAAACATTCATCCTACACAATAATCACACTGCAAATGCACTGGTTTAGGTTTGACCTAAGCCTTTCTCACAAACTAATGTGTAATTGCTGCCAAAAATAACCTAAACAAAGCCAACTAATAAACTTTGGTAAAAAAAGTTCATTATAAAATTTATTTTAAAAAACTGCACTGAATGCTTATTAATTATTCATTAAATTTCTTAAATCTAAAATTTTACTGGACAATTTGCTAATTAATATAAGTATTCATAAATTATCATTTGAAATATCTTATATATGATTATGGTATTATTTAGGCTCAAAAATCTTTCATAAAAATGTATGTTTAATCACTACAATTAAGTGTTAATGAATAATTTTTCTGCAAAATTTAGAGACAGAAATTACACACCTGTGAGACAACCACTGGCAGAATATTATGTGTGTGTGTGTATATATATATTATATATATATATTTATTCATATGTATATCACAACTTATGTCAAACATCAAATATACATCACAAATACAGCAATGCATACTTGCATTATTTTACTTCCCTTAAGAAGTAAAAACTAATAGACATTATTGACAAAATAACTGTTTGGCTTTAAGCCTAACATCTATTGCCATTTTTTTAAACAAAGTAACACTCTTTAACACTGGTACCACCTTGTGTAACTTTGGCACAAAACCAGATTGATTTAATTATTTTAGGTATGATATTAACCTAGAGGTTGTGTTTCCCTCATCAACCACTGGAAGGCACTAAGTCTGCCCTGTTCCCTTAGGGCTTTACCAACAACATCTCTGCAAATTTGATGATAATTGTCTAACCAATCCATCTATAGGAGGAAAAGTTTATAAATTACAGCAATAAAATGACAGATATATAAAATATTTTAAAAGTAGCAAAATTTTATCAAAAGCAATTTAAATACTGAATAAAGAATAACAACTGAATATACTTAATGAGAAATGCACAAAATAAGCCAATTCAGTGAAAAAAGCATCTCAAACATTTTTTACTATGAATCAATCGACACATTCATATCAAGACTTTAAAACAGAACAATGGACCAATACAGACAAGAAATTTAATAGCGATATTTTGAGAAATAAAATAATTGCTTTTTTCTTTCATATTTCTCTCCATGTATTTGGTAATTTATTTTTTTCAAGAAATTTTGAACTTCTTAAGAATAATGCAGGGGTATTTCTCATTTTAAACCAATTTCCTTTAAATTTATCTTCTTCGATACTTTTTTAGTTCGCTATTAATTTTTTCCTATTATATTCTAATGTTAAATTACAAAGTATTTCATTCTTTTGAAGGCCTTAACAAATTATTTCCTGAAGCAGCAAAACAACACTGATGTGGACAACAAGCATACATTATTTCTATGAATGAATTGAAAATATGTTTCTTCATATATTTATTTATTCAGAAGAAGCATAATTTTATGGTAGTAAGTCAGTGCTAGCAGCTGATTCATGACATTCCAATTTCAGGAAAAACTTTCTGTAATAAAAGAAGCTGACTTGCATAAAATTTACAAGTACATACTTCATCATTCTATGCAACTACAACTAATTTAACAAATTTGTTGATCTACAAGAACTGTGGGAAAAGTAAAAAGGTAAAAATAGGAGAGAAATGGCCTATGGATCTATGCTATAAAACTGAATTTTGAAAAAAGAATCATTAATGTGATTTTTCATAACAGCATGTTCATAAAATGTTAATACCTTACTATTTTATTTGTATACTACTGATTAATTTACCATTACTTTGATATCTAACAGTTGATTAATTTAAGCATACATTTACCCATAATTGATCAGTTAACAGTTATAAACAGGAAAAATTCAAAAGGTTATAAAAAGTAGTTATTACCTCTTCAACTGTTAATAAACTAGTATCCAATAACTTTGTTTGAAATGGGATTAATGTGAGGGGTTCAAAGGTAAGAAATCCACATTCTTGAAAATTATACTATAAAAAATAATTTAACTGCTTTAATTTCTTATTATATTAATCAGATTACAAGTAGCAAAAACCATAAATTTAAAAGTTTAAAACATACTTTAGTGTCAGCCTTTTTCACTAGAACTAAATTCTCAATTCTTATTCCAAATCGCCCACTTTCATAATAACCAGGTTCTGTGAAATGATAATAATTAACAAATAGGTAAATTTAAAAGATTTCTATCATAAAAATATCTATAAAAATAACTATGAAAATCTAACTACAGTTTTTGTTAATTCAAAATTTCACATTATTCAAACAAAAGCCTAAGAACTAAGAGAAAAAAATAGGTTACTTGAATCCTGCAAAGCACATGAGGGCTGGCTGCCTTCATGGAGCATTTAAAAAAAGAAACCGACTCATACTTAAGTTTCCACATCGGAGAATACAAAAACCAAATATGCAGCCAGTTCATTTGCCTCGGTTTGAACCTAAGTCATATTACCAACATTCAGCAGTCTTAATTATTGGGTCACTGATGAGGGAGTGAATTTAACTGATCCGCCAATTGTTTCTAGTTTGGAATGGGAGGAAGGAATCTTTAAACCTAGAACATTCTGAAGTTTAAAAAAGACTTGCGAAATATTTCAGAAATAGTTTTCAATACATTTCCTTGTACACGTTTCATTCTCCTCTTTCCGTATGTCTAATGATTTACTTTATAAAAATATTTTTAAAAGAAACTGTTATTAAGAGCTTTTTCAATTACCTTTTATTTATTTTTCTGGTCTCGGTCGAGATCACTAGTGTATTTTCTTGTTCACCATGGAAGTTAGTGGAGAACTCATGAAACTCATGACAATAAGCCTACTGGAAGTTTCAAGGAATTGATCACATTTTACTAAATTAATTAATCAATAGATGCAAACTACATTTGGTTTGGTAGATTATGGCAAAGCACACTAACGTTATCTGCCAAAGGGGAACGATGCCTTTGTGAAGGATTTTGTACGGGAACCTGGCTCGTACACATGTCACATATGGGGAAAAACCACAAAAACATCCATGCAGCCAGGCTGTTTGCCTGGAATTGAACCCAGGTCAGAACTACCAGTGTTCAGTAATTTTTATCACTGGGGGCCAGATGCAAGTTACAAGTACAGCATATAAACATATTGTGGCAGTCATGCAGATGTAAGTACGGAAGAAACAGAAGATTCCATTTTATATTGCATTATATTTTATAAGACATAAAATTGGCATTTCATTTTCTTCTGGATTGATTTACATGGAAGTATGGGGTTGACAGAAATTTCATATAAAACCACCACATAAATTAGCACTTTTTAGCCCATATATCATCAGATAAAAGAACTACCTCTTAGCACAGCTACAATGCAATAGAATTTGTTTCTCATGACCTCAGAAGCACCATTAGTGAAATATGAACAAAATATTTTAAGAAAAATTAAAGCATACTGCATACCATTAGATAAAATCATCCCTTCCTGTAACCCTGGATCATCAGGATTAGGCTTCCAATCGATTTCAGTTGGCCCTATAAATGTTCATATTAAAAAATTTAATTACTTAATATAGAATGGTAATTTTACAACACATTAAGAAAACCTTTCTTGCAGTGTAAAGGGAATTGCAAAAACATTAATAAATTACACTTGACCAAACTATGAATAAGAGCATATTTACATATTGAAATTTCATGCTATGGAAACAATCTTCAAAAGTACATTTAACTGCTGCCTCTCATTTAAAATGCAAAATTATTCACGCAAATGATAATCAATTCATGCCAGTTCAGACTACGGTACATGAAAAAGGGTGTGACACAGCAATTGATGAAATTTCTTAATTTCTATGGAATATTATGAGAATAATCCTAAATATGACGGGGGGGAAAGGAACTGCTGTTCAGAAAGAAAAAAAAACTCAAGCTGTTCTTTCATTCTTTACAGAATTATAAAAGTTCTCAGCAACATTTCACATTTATAATTTAAACCACTTTCAGAATTAATTAAGAATTAGTATGTACAGAAGTCATTAAATATTTATCATGAAATTCTTCAGTTGGAAAGTAAATTTCAGGATTCAGAAATTCTGGTAATATTAAGCTGCTATGAAAAGTGACAACTATTATCATACAAAGTAAACTCAATCACACAATTTAGACCAATTACAGAATTAAGTTACACAATTCATGACAATCTATGGCAAAAATGGGTATATTTAATTTCCTGGAAGCATACAGTTTTACCAGATTTTGATTTTTCCGCCACTCTTAGCAGCAAATCATGATTTTTCTCCAATAAATTAAGATAATGAATGCCTTCCCGGATAAAGCATTTCATTATTAATTGTGATCATTTACAGTTTTCATTTAACGGAAGGGGGGATTATGCATCAGGTAGCTTAACAGCCTTATTGGAAATTAAAAGGTCATTTCAAAGTCACTTAAATGTCTTAAAAAAACACTTTCCATAAATATACCTAAAAAAGGCCTTAATGAATAATCTGTTTTGGATTTACATTTGCTTTAGATGGTTAATATTTTAAATGCACACTATTTTGATAACAACATGATAATGAGTCCTCCAACATATTCTTATGCCTGCTCAGTGATATGAATTTTCTATCATAGTCAGTAATAATACAGTGTTTTAAGTCATACAAACTTCAGTACTTAATGATCTTCAGCATCACCAATGGGTTTTCAGCAGCATTCCACCACATCATTTTTCATATTTTTTAAAGGCAAGCATGCAAAGCCTCACAAATATATAAAGTGCACTGATAAATTTAAAAATACTTTATTTATTTGAACATTCTGGTCAGTTGAATGCCAGATAATCAGGCTTTTACTAGTGCCATGCCATCAATAGACTATGCTAATCTTCTAACATTTTAGGCAAATATATTTTCACCTAACCTTCAAGAGCATGAAAGAAAAAAACATTATACTTCTTGCCATTTGAGCATAATCATGTTTACATCCAGATGGAAGGAGCTTGATTTGCATCAGCTTAAGGCAAAGAGGGACTAGCTAACTTTCACCTGGTCCCATAGCCATCTTAAATTTACTGTTAACTATCACCAGTAAATGGTACACAATTTAATTTTCTCATAACTCCTATAAGTGAAATTAATTTTACTTTTAGTGCTATATTTTAGTTCATCTTTTTGAGTTTTTGTGAAATGTGAAAGAACCTGAAGTAAAATATATTGACACAGTAATTCCAAGTTTAAGCTGTGGACAGGGACATGTGGTATAAAGCTAGCTACAAATAAGGGATCATTAGACAGCATGCACAAGAATCTTTTCAAGTCATTTTATGACAATACACTTCCTAATCAGCAATTTTATTATCTTGACCCTACCATGATATCACAACCCTACCATGCCTTTTTGGATTATATAATTTCAAAAGACACATAAAATGATTCATCAGGGTCATCACATTTCTGCACATGAAAATTAAGTACTATTAAGGACTTTTAAGGACCATTAAAGAAAAAAAATCAAGGACCTATCAGCAAATTGGAACTGCATAAATTCAGTTAAAGCCTATGCCTTAACTTCACTTTCGTTATACCAACCCAAAAAAGTGGACTAGTAATCAAAGACAGCACAATTTAATTTTAATCTAAGCTGGCTCAGTAACTCCTAATCGTAACAGATTCAAATATTGGTAGCGATAACACAAAGCTGAATAATTACAAATTATCACAGCTGGCAGGAACTAACGTAGCGTGCAAGCAGAAACCAGAAACAGTCTCTGTTTTACAATACAAAAACCTCAGTTTAAATACTATCTAAACGATTTGCATTCTGGTGAGGAAAAGAAGGGAGAAGCTATAAGTACAGGCTGAAATTATAAACAACTGGCTAATTTACATAATACTAACTGTACATATATTTAAAGAATAATTTTCTTTCTCTTTATGCATTCAGTTTCTTTTCTCAATAACTTTTCTCTACATTTCAGAATTTTTGGATTTATTTAAAGATTTTTGTTATTTTAAATACTACGTGTATTTAAAATATATAGAAGAAGCTGCTAATTTTATTCCTTAAATAATACGAACACTGAGAGTAAATATGAAATGATATATGGTCAAAGCCGCTGTGGCAGAATGTTTAGAATTTTAGCGATGCACAGAGCAATAAAATATAGAAATAGCAAAACCTTTAGAATTCAGGACAGGCACTGGGAACAGAATTTAGGATCCACAGAGACTGCATCAAGTACAAAAATGCCTAACACCAACCCTGCGTGTCATGCATTGAGATATATAAGATACATATGATAATCTTTTAAACTGTTAGTTTTCAATTCTTTTTTAAAAGAAAATTCCTTTCTGTACATACGTGTCCATGTGCCAACACTAGAAGCATTATTGATATTTTCCATGCTTCGACTTAGTAAAAAGACACAAGAGGGGGGGAATAATCATGTTTAGAAAAAAAATTCTAGGATCAGAAATAAAACCTTCAAATATTAGGTTTTCATTGTTCTCTCAAAAATTCTCCAAAGAGTAAGCAATTCATTACAAACATTCTGTAAAATACGTCCATTACAAGTTAATACTATGAAAACGTGTTTCATTTTGTCACATTTTTCTGGAATCTTTTAGACTCGAAGATCTATAAATCTTGCATTCAAACCCTTCTAAACTTTCCAAGGTCCACAATGTCTAAAATCCGAAAGAAAGATTACCACTACCAATAAAAAAGTCAGAAGTATTTAAAAAAAATTCACACAACAAACAAAAAAAAATTTATTAATTTTATAGAGAAAACGGATGCACATTCTGAAAGTTCTGAATATTCTGAGACAATTACATGGGGAAAAACTCTTACCATGAAAAAATTAAAAAAAGACATTTTAAAATAATTACACAGCTATTTAGCTTTTGCTAAGAATTGTTTTGTAAATTATACCTTTTAGCATTTATTAGGTTGTTTATTTTCGGATTCAACATATTGTAATAATAAGTTGCCAAAATGAAAAGAAATATCACTTTATAATTTAACAGGGAAAAATAAAAATGTTGTATTTAAATGTAAGTTCTTAAATATAATTTCGATATATTGCCATTATTTTAAGGAAATTTAATAATGTTACAAAGTTCTAAACAAAATTATCGAAAAATTCACAGATCTCCGAATTAAAAATTTTGTATAGAAATTGATCTTAGAATCGCCAAAATGTTGATAAGTAGCCAAATTTAGAACCGTTTAATAAAAGAATTTGCATCCCCAAAAAGGAAAAGTTGTTTAAGAGCTCTTCATTAGAAAAAAGAAACAATTTCGAAATGCCTATGTTTCATTTGTTGCCTAGAAACTCGACTATCGCACCGTTTATAATAGAAATAGGAACAAATTCAAACAATGACCATATTTCTCAGTGAATCATCAAAAATATTCTTCAAAAATGCTAATTTGCACTTGAAATGGCAATCGCAAAAATGGACCGAAATTTTAGATAATTAAAATTAAGGACCTTCTACTGATTTTGGACAAAATTAAGGACTTTTAAGGACTCTTAAGGACCGTACGAACCCTGTTCATAAAGTAAATCCAATCAATGTTCTCATTTGTGGAAGCATGAAACATTATACCAGTCATTCCAAAGTGCAGTATTTCAAAATGATTAATAATATGCAAACTAAGAAATACCTGTTTTGCTGGCCAAGCTTGCTTTTTTTTGGGAAAAATGTTTTTAATTAACTATTTCAGTTTTGACATCCATCAGACTAAGAACACTGTTTATGCATTACGGCACGATCATTTTGAATTTTCCTCTTGATGTGATATTCATAAATTTTTCAGAGCATGCTATGTATCAATGTACAAAATAAAATAATGGCAACCCCCCTAAGACCATTTTTAAAAGTGACCAATATTTCTGAGATGTTAAATAAACTCTAAATTTCAGATCTCTAAGATGACCAGATTATGAATTTTCATCACAAGTAGTCCCCTTTCGTGAAATCCGTGGCACACAACCTGCTTTTACTGCATATATATATATATATATATACACATATACATGAATTGACTCAATGAAGTAATAGTTGTATTCAGCAGATTTTTCCAGGCATAATTTTTAAACCATTCCCATTTACAGTGTTTTGAAATGTCAGCTTGTTCTGCTTCAGGGGGAGTTTACGTCCTGAAATCATCAAACCATTAACAAAAGTAAAATTCTCAAACTCCATCAAATACCAAAATTTCATGACTTGAATTATTAATAGATATTTTAAGAACTGCTTTGATATCAAGAAAAGTGCTACTTGAAATCTCACAATACAAAATATGACACATCCTTCGATTACCAGCTAACTTTATTACATGTACCAAACACCACATCCAGAATTATAATTAACACTTTAAAACATATATATAAAAACATTTCAAATTATGCAAGCATGACATCTAGAAAATAGTTGTACATATTAAATTTCCAAAATAATGTTTCTTTTTCTTTTCACAAGCATACTTAGCAGAATTTCATGAACAATGCTCTGAGGCACAAATTATCCCTCTATGGTAATTAATACAAAAACCTTTATGTGCTGCGAGTCTCTCGTTATTAATCTAATTAAAATACAAGAACTTGAATCTACTTCCTACTATGTATAATATGCTCAGAATATGAATGAATTACTATAGTAGCAATTTCTGCATTTACATGTGCATATGGACTCGTAATAGAATGAATGCACAGAGGTTCGATGAAAAGTTGAAAAAAAATTTTATCAAACGAAACACTTGAGAGTTCTAGAACTTTTTATACAACACTTCAGAGTATCACAGACTACAATTAATAGTTACATTTTCAACTACTAAGGGCATCAAACACAACAGAATACACAGCACATCTAAAAGGCAAAGCTCTCCAAAGTCACTCTGAGCTAACAACTTGTATAAAGATAGATAATTTTAGAGAAATTAATATGTGAAATTGTATTTTCTTCTGCATAATGTAACATGAAAATCTAGACAGACGATGCTCTGCCAGAAAAATAAGAATATAGGGACACATCTAACATTCAGTAAATGGCTGCATCGCTAAATTGAACATATATCGCCATGTTAATGATAGTCTCGGAGACTAATTTTTATTGCCAAAAGTTGAGACTCTGTCAACCATTTGAGTCCAGTCCCTGTATTACTGTAATAGGTACTTTAATTGATTCCATATGTAACTGTAACCATATCTGGCCCTCGTATGCCTTCCAGTGATTTCAAGAAGTACTAGACATTTCTTGGTGGCCAGGTAAAACTATACAAGACCGGAGACAGTATCTGCTCTCAGCTGAAGTTGTGAGCTCAGAGAGATTTTGGAAAGCTTCGACGTTTAGATGTGCTTTGTATTCGGTTGTGTTTAACATGCCTAGTAGTTTGAAGTGTTACTACTCATTGTGCTCTGTGATACTGTAAACACCAGTATAAGTATTTCTGTGGAAAGTTCCAGAACTCTGCAGTGCTTCTTTTAATAAAATAAATAAACTTTTTTAACCCATCACTGGACCTGTGCACATTCAATCAGTTATGAACCTGTACTCACGAAACAATATGAAATTTCAAAAATGATGTTTGTTGTTCTTTTCACAGGAAGATTCAGCAGAATTTCATAAAAAAATGTTCTGAGTCACAAATTACCCCTGTATGGTAATTAATAAAAAAATACTTATGTACCATAAACCTCTTGTTACAAATCTAATGAAAACACAAGAACTTTAGTCTACTTTCTACTGTGTAAAAAAGAAATAATGTTTCACATGAATGAATTACTATAGTAACAATTTCTGCATTAACATACCTTCATGAACTGTTAGATAGGCACCAACACCATGTCCAGTTTTATGCATGTAATTAAGACCTACTTCCCATAATGATTTTCGTGCTAAAGTATCAAGCATTTGACCTGCAAATTGGAAAAAATTATACACTAAGCTTCAAAATTCAAATTTCACTTCAAACATGATTAGTTATTTAAAACATAGTAACATATGAATTAATGCCCAAAATTATCTTTAAAAAGATTACAAAGTTATCAATTTGATTTATTTGTGATAATTATATATTATTATTTATTTTTTCTGGAATGGGAAAAAAGGCACTTAATTTATCAGTATACAGTAAAGTTTGCTCAATGTGATAATGGAGTACAGATAAAGGAATTACATCAATTAAAGATATGGCAAGCACTGAGAACAAAATATGCATTTCAGCCAACTTCTGCAATTCAGGGTTTGATTTCATTTCACAATCAGTCAAAAGAGCTTTTCATGGAACTGAAGTATCATTTGAAATAATTTCTTAGGTAGAAAGCCATAAGCTATTTAGTTTCAGAACAGATAAATATGAAAATGCAAATAGTACTGAATGCTTTAAAACAGTTCTGTATTCTCGAAACAAATTAGAAACGAAGTGTTTACGAGGAAATTGGAAACAGGTGTAGACCTCCTCCTCGAGATAAACTTTTATCTTCATTTGTGCATTGCAGAAAACTAATTGTAAGACAACCAAGGTCAGAGCTGGCAGAAACAACTGGAATATCAGAATCATGACAAGCTGCACATAAAAGGTTTAATGAGAAAGACCTATATGCCAATGGTTAGCATTTCATTAAACTTGCAGTTACAACAGGCTAGCATCTATTGGCTCATCAGAACATAATATTTATTTCATAATACAGTTTTGTGTTTAATATAAAGAGTTCCTTAGATTCTATTTACATGCCATTATGTTTTTTTCTCTCCAAATAATAATCCCTTATAGATCACAGTAATCTTTCAATTTCTTTAGACTACTTTGAGATAGCTTGCCAGTGATAACAACATTAACAGAAAATTAAGCTATTACAATACTTAAAATGAATGCAATTTTTTAGCACATTATCTATGTTTATTGGAAAGGAAACATACATTTTTCTTGAATTTCTAGCTCTTTCAACACACAGCTGTAAAAATATCAATACTTCCATTTCCTAAAATATACCAAATATGGTTCTGCATTGATTGTTGTCAACTACAAAATATAAAAAAACTTTTAAGATTTTGCACAGCATGGCAAAACGGCTTCAAATATACTCCAAATTAGCAAACATGACTGAAAGGAAAAAATTAATTATATTTCTTTGTAATGATTGTAGTACAAGTGAACTGATGATATCAATGACAGGACTGAACGGCTATTTGATGAAAACGAAACGTCGATTTGAAAATGAAAAATTGATTTCATATTCGAATTTATCAGGTGAGTTTTATAATTTATTTAATTATATCCTTGGCCACATTTATATTAAAATGATGGAAGTTTTATTACGGAAACGTAAGCCTCTACAGCAGTCATTTGCAATTGCTGCCACTGTTTTAGAAGTGAAAATTCTAGAGGCTGATATGGAAATTGATCAACTCCAAGTATTTAGTTCACAATTAGAAGGTATATTCTACAGATTAGATGAAGTCCAATCAGTAATTTCTGAACTTTCGCTGAAAGATGAAAATGAAAAAATATTTGACTGATTTCAACATGAATGAAGCATCATGCTAAATATATCAGTTTAGAGACAAAAGCAGAAAATAAAATGGTGAATTCCACTCCTGTAGTTACACACTGAACTTCGCAAAATTCAAAGATGAGGAACTTAAAGTTACCTAAGTTTGAGTTTCAAAAATTCAATGGGGAGACCTGAAATTGGTTAGAATTTTGAGGACAGTTGAAGATCAATGAAAATGTAAATATAGATGATGATGACAGATTTCAGTACCTATTACAGGCTACTGTTTATTGGAACCCTAGCAACAGAGTTCATAGATAGTTATCCTCCCTAAGGTGTGAATTATAAATCCAAAATCGCATGAGGCAACTTATTGGTAGAAATCTATGTTTGTGGACCATTTAAGTTGGTTTTGGCTCAAGCTGGCAAAGGTGTAATATTTAATAATTTGTAAATGGTAACATGTAATATTTAGTAACTTGTAATTGGCAACACTTTGGATACAGAGATAAAAAATAGAACTATCTGGTGTAGCAGTTCTCTGTGATTATACATTCTAAGATTGTAAATAAATTATTTCTAAAAGCTAAAAGTGTACCCTCATAATTTTATATGGTGTCAGGAGTGTTTTGCTTTCAAAATGGAAAGTTTAAAACCACCAGAGCCGATGAAATTTGATGGAAATCTAGCTTCGAATTGGCAGAGATGGCTGCAGTCATTTGAAATATATGAAGTAGCTAGTGGATTACATAGTAAAGAAGAGAAGGTAAGAGTTAATACTTTTCTTCATGTAATAGGAATTCGTGGTCTTGAAATATATAATACATTTCCTATAGAAGAGGGTAAAGAAATTAAATTAAGTGAAATTAAAACAAAATTTACGGAATATTGTATTCCTAAGAAAAATATTACATATGAAAGACATTTATTCTTTACTAGAAATCAAACCGCGTCAGAAACCATAGATGAATATGTAACTGACCTTCGAAATAAAGCTAGAACATGCGAGTTTGCGCAGTTAACGGATAGTTTAATAAAAGATAAAATTGTTTGTGGTATTAAAGATGATGTAGTGAGAGCAAGATTGTTACATGAAGCAGAATTAACATTAGAAAAAGCTCTTGATATATGCAGATCTGCTGAAATAAGTGCACATCAAATGAAAATCATAAAAGATGAGGAAACTGCTGTAAACTTAGTGAAAAAGAAACTAAGTAAACATAATAAGAATACCTACAAAGAGGTAAATACCGATAAACAAAAGACAAAAGTTTGTTCTAAATGTGGAACATCTCATGACTATCGAATGTGTCCAGCATATGGAAAAATCTGTCATAAATGTAAAAAGTCAAATCATTTCGCGAATCAGTGTAAAAGCTATATAATAAAAAATGAAGCAGTGAAGGTAAACAAAAAAGATAGACAAATTAAATTAATAAATCACGACTCTGAGGAAGAGTTAGAATTTTATGTTGGCACATTAAACCTTAATTCAGATAACAAGGAAGAGAAATGGACTGTTGACGTTAATGTAAATAAAAGTAAAGTAAATTTGCAGATAGATACTGGAGCAATGTGCAATGTTATTTCTAAAAGCAAAGTGAAATTGCTGAATGTTCCGATACAAAAGTCTGAAATTAAAAGATTAGTTACATTCTCTGGGAATAAAATAGATACTTTAGGAAAAGTAGTACTTAACTGCCAATATGGAAAAAATAATTTTGTTGTGGAATTCCAAGTTATTGACAAAGAAGTACCTTCTATATTAGGATTAAAATCATGTTTGCAACTAGGTTTGATTCAAAAAGTAATGTCTGTTTACACTGAAGACTTACTGGAGGAATACAAAGATGTATTTGAAGGCTTAGGTTGTTTGAATGGAGAATATAAAATCCAGTTAAAACAAGATGTAACACCAGTCATTCATCCTCCAAGGAAAATACCCATAGCTATACGTGATAAAGTTAAGAAAGAATTACAAAGAATGGAAAATTTAAATGTTATTGAGAAAGTAAGAGAACCAACTGAATGGGTAAATTCAATGGTCACAGTTGTCAAACCGAACAAAATAAGAATATGTTTAGATCCTAGAGATTTAAATAAAGCTATAAAACGAGAACATTATCCGATGTTAACCATTGACGAAGTTGTCACTAGAATGCCTAACGCAAAACTATTTTCTGTTTTAGATGCTAATAGTGCTTTTTGGCAAATCCAGCTTGACGAAGAAAGTAGTAATTTGTGTACATTCAATACACCTTTTGGCAGATACAAATTCAAAAGATTACCTTTTGGCATATGTTCAGCTCCAGAAATTTGCCAAAGAAAATTAAGCCAAATAATAGAAGGTCTAGAAGGCGTTGAATGTATTATAGATGATATCTTAATATGGGGATCTAATGAAAAGGAACATGAGTTACGACTTAAAAAAGTACTCCAGAGAGCACGAAAAAATAATTTGAAGTTCAATAAGGCTAAATGTAAAATAAAAGTTAATCGTGTGAATTATATAGGGCACGAGTTAAGTGAAAATGGACTAAAACCTGATTTTTCTAAAGTGGAAGCAATTGTTAAAATGCCAGAACCTACAGATGTGCCTTCGCTACAAAGATTTTTGGGAATGATTAATTATTTAGCCAAATTTATTCCTAACTTAACTACTATTACTGCACCATTAAGACAGTTACTTGAGAAAAATGTTCTCTGGCACTGGACTGAAAAGCATCAAAAAGCTTTCGAAACACTTAAAGAATTGATTGCAAAAGCACCCGTATTAAAATTCTATGATGTTAATAAGGATGTAACTCTTTCAGTAGATGCAAGTTCTGAAGGATTAGGTGCTGTTTTACTACAAGAAAACCAACCAATTGCTTATGCTTCCAGAGCTCTAACAAAAAGTCAGAAAAATTATGCTCAAATAGAAAAAGAGCTTTTAGCTATTACTTTTGGATGTTCTAAATTTCATCAATATATATATGGCAAACGTATTACAGTTGAAACTGATCATCGACCATTAGAAAGCATAACTAAGAAACCTCTTTTTAAAGCACCACAGCGATTGCAAAGAATGCTGTTAAATTTACAAAAATATGATCTAGATGTACGGTACAAAAAGGGGAAAGACTTATTAATAGCAGACACTTTGAGTAGAGCATATTTGAATACAACAGCAGAAGATAATGATGAAGATACAGAAATTTGTACACTGATTCCAGCATCTGATGAAAAAATTTATGAATTGAAGAAAGAAAGTGAATGTGATGCTACACTACAGTGCTTAAAGAAATATATTCTGAGAGGCTGGCCAGAAAGGAAACATCAGGTAGAACCTCAAGTCAAAGTATTTTGGCACTACAGAGATGAGTTGACAATGGAAAATGACTTACTTTTCAAAGGAGGAAGGGTAATTATTCCTTTATCTATGCAAAAGGAAATGTTAAATTTAATTCATGAGGGTCATTTTGGTATAGAAAAATGTATGAAAAGAGCTAGAGATGTTTTGTTTTGGCCACTTATGAACAAGCAGATAGAAGATACAATTTCAAAATGTTTTATATGTAATGAATACCAGAACAAAAACATAAGAGAGCCTATGATACCACATGAAATTCCCAATTTACCTTGGTATAAAGTTGCGACAGATTTATTTGAGATTAACAAAGATGTATATTTATTAATTGTAGATTACTATTCCAACTTTTTTGAAATCTCTAAACTACCGGATACTCGAAGTCAGACAGTGATCAGTTACATGAAATCTCATTTTGCAAGATACGGTATACCATTGATAGTGATATCTGATAATGGACCTCAGTTTGCAAGTAAAGAATTTGCAGAATTTGCAAAGAAATACCAATTTAAACATATAACAAGCAGTCCATACCATCCACAGTCGAACGGATTAGCAGAGCGTTCAGTACAAACGGCGAAGAAATTGTTAAAGAAAGCTCAAGCAGATCATGCTGATCCTTATTTAGCATTGTTAGCTCATAGGAACACTCCAACTAATGAGATGCTAGGATCACCAGCTCAACGACTTATGAGTAGAAGAACAAGAACGGTTCTTCCTACATCTGAAGAATTACTTAAACCTCAAGTTGTGAAAAATGTAAAAGAAAAAATCAACCAAGAAAGAACTAAACAGAAGTCATATTATGATCGTCATACAAAAACATTACCATCGCTAAATAAAGGAGATTGTGTTCGGGTATATCAAGATAATCGCTGGAAACCAGCAGTTGTAGAAGAAGTGCATAAGACGCCTAGATCATATATACTTAGAACAGGTGGATTAGTATTGAGAAGAAATAGAAAAGATATTAGAGAAAACAGTTCAGCTGTTGAAGAGAATATCAGAGGAACAGAACAAGGAGTTAATACACAGAAAACAGATGTAAAAGGATATGATTCCAGATATTCTCAAGGGCAAAGTTTAAAAGATCAACTACCAAACTCTGCTAACTCAGAAACAAGGTACAGTGAGCTAAGAACTAGAAGTGGGAGAGTGATTAGAAAGCCGGCCAGATATTTGGATTGATTTAAGACTGTTAAAACTTTTGAACTCTTTAAAAAACGGAAGATGTAATATTTAATAATTTGTAAATGGTAACATGTAATATTTAGTAACTTGTAATTGGCAACACTTTGGATACAGAGATAAAAAATAGAACTATCTGGTGTAGCAGTTCTCTGTGATTATACATTCTAAGATTGTAAATAAATTATTTCTAAAAGCTAAAAGTGTACCCTCATAATTTTATAAAAGGAAGTATGACTCTATCAAACTTACATGTTAGAGACGCAACTCAGAGCTTTGGAGGACATTGGGAGTAAAAAGTGAAATGTATGCAGCTGTGGTATATCCCCTTGAAGAGCCTTCACTACTGGAAGAAATTCTGAGGACACGGTTGCATACATTTAAGGATGATTTTGGAATTTTTATAGTAAGAATTAAGCTAATTTTTGGGTGACAAAGACTTTAAATCTCCTATCCCATTGCCAGGAAACCATGCATTAGTTCTTCACCTTATAGAACAAAAACGTTAACGAATGCAGAAACCCTGATCTCGAACTCGTGAGATTACTAGATTGTTGGTTTGAGATGCCTTGTTAACAGAATTTGCTTAAAGTATGTTATTTGCAAAAGATTCAAAGAGAAATCTATTCAGCTGCCATTTGCATCTCTACCAAAGGACCGTACAAAATGCGGGAGCTTTTGAGGTAACTGGTCCACTGTATGTATTCTCGGGTGAAAAGGCATGGATTGCGACTTTTACGTGCATCGTTTATTGTGCTGTGCACTTCAAATTGGCAAAATTTCTATCAACAGATTCCTCTGTAATGGCACTCAGAAGATTCATAGCAAGAAGGGATAAAGTAAACATTATGTATATGGACAATTGTACAAACTTGGTGGGGATGAATAATGCATAATGCAAACTTGAAAGGGAGAAAATTACAGAGTTTTCACCAATTACGAAGATTAAATGGAAGTTTAATCCTCCAGCCACTGCCTGGTGGGGAGGATTTTGGGAGATGGCATGGATAGTAAAAAAACTTTTACGACCAGTTTGTGACCTAAAACAGGAAGTTGCATTGAACTGGAAACTGTACTTGTGACTGTGAAGCAACAATGAGTTCAGAACCACTAACTTATTTAAAAACAAGATGACTGAGTTAAAGCCATTGAACACATGCAAATTTTATACAAGGAATCCCTCAAAATGATGTACAGGATCTAGAGAATATTGTCAGTAAAATTTTAAATTGTCATTTGCATTATTTACAAAAACTGGGGATTGATTTACAATAATTCAAGAAACGTACCCTTTATGCCAAGCCTGAAACTATCTTTCTATACTTTGTGGAAAATATTCAGCCCAAGAAAATTTCACCTTCCATGTTTTCTGCAGAATTAGTTTTGGAATTAAAATACTTCGAATAGTAAATCCAACAGGGTAAAATATCCAATGTGAAACTGACAGCAAAGATATTTTTGTATAGGCACACTTCAGAAAATGGCAAAGGGGTTAAATTGCAATGAATTTCATCATTCTCAGTGTCAAACGAGAGAAATAATTCTGCACTAGAAATGAGAAAATCTTTGTGATAGGTTAGCCCTGGAAAAAGGCAATCTAAACATTTCAAATAACAGCCTAACACCTCAAAGAATAGTTTCTAACAAATCAAAAATAAAACGCAAATAGGTTTCTGCAGCAGGTACATAAAATATGACATTAAAAACATCTTTTGAGATGATAAATATGCTGATGATTTTAGATTACTTCTGTTTCTTGTTTGTTGGTTTCCAAGGTATGATGCTATGTATAGATTTATTTATTTTGTATGTTAAATGAAAACAATAACACCGCTTCAAACTGCTAAAAATTCAATATATTTTTCATAGATGGAAGATAAAAAATATTACCTTTGATATGTCTAGGAAAAACTGCAGATGATATGGCAATATGTCCTTTCATAACTCTAGTGAAACATTCCTAAAAAATTAGCACATATTACAAAGTATTAAAAAAAGACTAAACAACAGTGTTTGCATACAGAACATTAGAAATGGAAAATTAAAGAATTGCAATTATTCTGAGTAATTAACTCTTAACTTACATAGCCAAATTTCATATTTCCTTTGATCTATATCACATTACGTACCTTTTCATATTGGGAAGGTGTACCAAAAAAATATGTTCTTGCAACATCGGTTGTTCCATCTCTATAAAAAAGAATTAATTCAACTATAATCTGAAGTCGGAAAAGCATGGCCATTCAATGAAAGGGAAAAGCAGACAGACACACACACAAAAAAAATAGGTTTAAAAATTGTATCAAAATGCACTTAATATACAGATAATGCCACAAAAATATGACACTTATGAAGGGAAAAAAGCAGAAGTATATATGCAAATATGATCACACAATGACAAATAAATTAATGAACTACAACTTGGTATTGAAAGTATAAACCAAATATTATATATATATATATATAAACATTCTAAAGCGTGGAATGTAATATCTGCATGATTTATATTCTATGAATTGTTATGGGAACAATGATTAATGATTAATCGTTACTAGTTTCACAAGATGTTTATTTGACAGTGAATATGCAATAGCTTACATAATGAGCACCCAAGATGATGACAATTTAGCAATAACACTTCAGCTTGTCTCATGAAACCGAATTTAAGAAATGTCGATGCTTCTGAATGATCATTTAATCATAATTACGGTAACAAGTTCATTGCAGATTTTAGGGATTTTTCTTTACATTCATGAGATCAAATTTTCCAGTACATACAAAAGAATTGACAAAGTCAAGATATTTTCTACTATTTTTTAATTTTTCTTATAACTGTTATTCTTCATATTTCAAAACTTTGATGTCTATCTTTATTTAATTTATATAAACATAAATAATAAACATACACTATAATAATAATTATAAAGAAATGCTACTTCAAAATCCAAGCTAGGAATTTTGAACTAACCCTCAAGATTCCATATTGATTTACAAGCAAACCTTTGATGGTCCAGGAATATGATGCCATTTTCCTGAGCAACATGAAGTTACCTTCAGTTACAGCCACAGAGTAAAAGGCATGCTCCCTCCCTAAATTTACAAAAGTATAACAGGCCAACAAATACTGCTATTAAAGAAGAAAATTTAGGCAAGCATTTAGACACTACACCCTGGCAACAAAAGCTCTTATGCAGCCTTTAATTTCACAACTGTTGGCTGTAGACATGTATCCAAATACAAAAAAGTCTTACATGATGTAAATATTCCTTTTTTCCCCCTTAAATAAAAAAATCAATCTTGTAAAAATTATGACATCTAATGTATATACGGTCCTCCAATGCCTACATTTAAATTTAGTTAAGAGTTTATATTCATCATAAAAAAACTAGAAGCTTGATTAATATAGGAGAAAAACTAAGATACCTCATTTCAAACTTTGGGATTTTTAACACCTGTTTCGGCTTTCCTTGACTGCTAGTTAAAGAATAATTTAGAATAACTTGAAGTTACTTATTATGTTATTCAGTAGTATTCTTTTATGATTGGTGAGGGTGTACCATTCTTTAATTAATAATTATGTTTCATAAAGTATGCCATAAGATATGACTGCTCTAAATCACAGGCAAAATCTACTCTGAGCAGAACCAATCATCATGTCTAATACTGTCATCAGAGAACAAAGCAGAGTAACTACAACCTCTCTCAGTACTTTCACTGAATGAAGCATTAACATACAAACTCATATAGGAGCACTAAACCTGGATTTGGAACCATACAGTAAATACCTTACTCAAAGGCATGTAAGCACTCATATACGAAAGATACATTTAACTTGAATGAAAAATTTTCCTAGCAATCTAATGCATTCTTTGGCTAGTAATAATGTGAATTGCTCAATTAGTGAAATTATTCCAGATGCATGATAAACTGAATAATCTTTGCAATATTCAGTAGTTTCTATACAAAATAACTGTGATTTTAACTTTCATTATGAACATCATAATATTCATCACTGATTGCTTTTCAGAATTTGAATTAGGTTCTCCTGAATTTATGAAATAAATAATGCTTTTTTTTTTTTTTTTTAAAATCAGAATCAAATCCGCAAGTTCGGCAGGTGATTTTTTTTCACCTGCCAAGCTTGCGGATTTGATTTATCAAATATTCATTACAAATTAATGAAATGTAATCAAATCAGTAAAATGCACTATATTTATGAGAAAGCAAAATATACTAACATGTACTGGCCACCAGAATCACAAAGATAAAATTCTTCTGTCGATATAACTCTGGTTGTTTCTTCAGATGGATGATAATGAATTAATGCTGCATTTGGGCCTGATGCAGAAATAATTTCAAAACTTGGCCCGACATAATCTTCTTGTTGCCTGCATATAACAGAGATATTATTTTAATGAATCGGAATAAAATGAGAAAATTATCATACATCATCACAATCAAAAATATTTAAATTTTTCTATTACTGTCATTCAGAAAATCAATGATGTTAATAATCCATGTTAACATTTCTGAAATAAACGTAAGCATCTATTTTATAATTATATTTCAGCCTTTTCAAAAATAAAATCTTATCTCAATTCTGTTGCTGGCAGCAAAATTTGAATTCTATGACAGATATTAAAACATACTTTACAAATGGTTAAGTTTAAAAATTCTTGAATTCTCACACACTGCATTTTTTATAGGCTACTCCAAAAAAAAAGTAATATTTCTTTCAGCATAAATTATTTTTAGAGAACAGATACTGTATACTTACTAGTCTTAGTTATTTTCCATTTCTATCTAAATATGGAACATATTATAGGAAGGTACGGAGAAACTAAGGAAAATTTTGTAAATCTGTCATAGATGATAGACCCAGAGCAATATTAATAGTGCCTTATTTTCATCTGCTGGATTATACCTTACAATCAATAAATTAATTATTTAAGGAAAGCAGTTAAGTATGAATAAACAGGACACTTCTGTTTATCAAATCACTGAACAGAAAAACTGCTGATAGCAATCAATAGCAAAAAATATTGAACTCTTGAATACAATAGCATGCTTTGGAATATTAATATTACATATATAAACAAGAACTTCAAAAATTTTAATGCTATTTCATATGGCCAGACTTTTCACAACAGTAACAGATTGTAATTTAGTAAGCTTTTGAAATTATTCCAAAACAAAACTGGCTGATTCTGTTTGCAATCAAGATTCTGCATCTTTAGACATTACCTAATAAGTAACACCATTTCACCATTTTTGATAGCTGTATCTCTAGACTTTCAGAGGTTTACTTATCACAATTGAGGAAATTTGCTTTCCATGTTCTGTTCAGCTACTTTTGCATTTAGTCTGGTATGTCATCAGATCCTACCTTTCCACATCTTTAAATTTCCAACTTCTATTTTAGAATATTTATGTGCATTAAAATGCTCTCTTATACCCCCCAAAAGAATCAAAACATGTAATATGCACATACTGCAAGAAGTAACCCTATAATTTAAATATATGCAAAACAATCACAGTTAATCAATTTTTTTTTTTCAATTATTAGTTAAGCTACGGTCATTGGGCGATCAAAATGAGCTATGGTCAACGCTTGAAAATTCAGCAAAGAAAGATAGGCTAAATCATTAACAAAGACAAGACAAAATTTATGATTGCATCTAATCTACTCTGTTGATTTATCCCCCTTGAAGATAAACAGTTATACCTTTGAAACTGTAAAACAAATTAAATACTTGGGCACAGTGATCACAAGTTACAATGATATAAAATTTGAAAATAAAGAAATAAAGAATAAACTATTTATGGCTAATAGATGTTACTACGGCCTTAAAAAACAACTTAAATCTAAACTAACCAATGTAAAAACCAAATTAAATTTATATAAAACTTTAATAAGGCCTGTTACCCTTTACGGAAGTGAATGTTGCATACTTAACAGAGCACAGAAAGACCTGATATAAACTTTGGAAAGAAAAATCCTAAGAAAGGTCTTTGGACTGGTACAACAAAATGGCATATGGAGGATTCTCTACAATCATGAACTATATGGAAAATATCGGCAATATGGCAAAACTGATACTGTGAGATTCTTCGTTTCAGATGGCTGGGCCATGTGCTTCAATATGACGATGCATTTTCAACCAAAAACAGTTTTTCAAGAATTGAGGGAGTAATATGAAAAGAAAGACCACCCACTACATGGATAGATGATGTTGAGTAAGATTTAAGGTTAATTCGAGTTAACCCATGGAAGGCTATTGCGACGAATGGGATCAGGTGGAGGAAACTTGGAGACAGCCTTGGCCTGTAACAGGCTGTGGAGCTTATAAAGAAGATAGTATAGTGTATAGGTACCACATACTTTAATAAAGCAGAATGTGCTTCCTCGAGTTACAGCATGTGATTATATCTAAAAAGAAATAAAGAAGCTCTATTCTTGAAATGGCTCATTTGGAGGTCAGATGTTGATATTATATAATAATGTTCAAGAAAAAGATCATGGGATAAGCCAAGAGGACATTTTTAGTAACATCAAGAGCTGGCCTGTATTCTGAAGAATGTACAATTTACTGGTATAAAACATAGTTAAATGCAAATATTAACTGATCAAACACCGAATGAATCTTTATAAAAAGTTCTTCAAATGCTTACCACAGACTAAAAAAATTCAGATGAAATGAAATTTATTAACAGAAATAATTTGTACAATTTAAAGTTTCATTAATTCAATAAATTTAATTTATTGTTGAGAAAATTTTATGTGATGGTTTTTCTTGGTAACTGCTAAAAATTGAAAACCAGGAGATTCCTTGATCGACTGGGAGATGGGATGAAAAATCACGAGTTTGCAACTATGAATACATATTAGAATGCAATAATTTTCGATATGTGGAATGCAAATGGATTTACTATCACCTAATTTTAATCAATTCATTTTTATGACTTCACCTTATGTCATGATCTAACAATGTTTCTGAATCCATGGATATTTTGGATACACAGTATACTAACACTACCTGCCTTTCCTCAAATGCTGAAATATAATTTATGGGTTGCCCAGTATTTGCAAACTATAGCCTTATTAACTGATTACTAGTGCTGATATTGTGGTTTATGTCCATGCTGAACTAGGTAATAGAATGTTTGGAGCAAGAGTAGAAATTCTGCAGAATAAAAGTACAACACACATATTTATATTCAAAATGATAAATATTACAACAGTATTTGTCAAATGACCTTCTGAAATCTTCTATTTTAAGAGCTGCTGAATATTCAGTAACATCACCAGAGGACACTTCATCTTCAAGCCAGGCAAAAAATTCACAAATAGCAACAGCATCTTTGACCTTGAAAGTTAAAAATCAATTAATATTCAAAACATTTTATGTTAATTATTTATGTTAATAGTAATTTACATGTATACATATATGCATTAATAGCAATATGAGAATCAAGATACTGTTATGAATTTAGTATACATGTAAATAATTTTAGTGAAATTACATGTAAATTCCAGCAGCTTCTTCATAATGTAAAATGAAAGGCACTAGAATGTGAAGAATTGCTGGAAAAATAGGGTTGCAGGGGTAAGTCAAAATTTAAATTGAGGTAAATGCCTCTCTTGCCAACCCCATGGTGGGGAGAGCTTTGCTGACAAATTTCTGTCACCAGATCTGGTTAGAAATTGCCAAAACTCATCAGGCTTTGCAATATTTTGATCTGAACTCTGTGTAACTGGCCTAATCCCAAAGTAACTATACATATATCCAACCCTATGTTATTGTAGCTGTGTATGTAGCTTCCAGCAATTTAGAAAAATCAATGGTATTGGAAATTTCTCAGTGGATGGGGCAAAATTATATTAAGAATGGAGAGAACATCAGTTTTCAGTTTTAGTTTAGAGTATTGAGTTCAGATTTCGAAGAGATCACCATGCAAGCTATTGCTCTGCATTGTCCGTCTTCAACATTCTTAGTAGTTTGAAGTTATAACCACTGACTGTGCTCTGCCATACTGAGAAGCACTGTACGAGTACTTTTGAGTGAAAAGTCCCAGAACTGAAAAGTATTTTTTTGGATGGGAAAATAAATTTCACGAAGCTATCATCAGTTCTGTGCGCATTCCATTTGTTACGAACCCATATGCATGTAACAATATTTTTAGGTCTTAATGGTGAACGAATGTAATAAAGCTTCAATTCTTAAAATTTCTAAAAGACAATTTAACTAAATGAACTTTTAATTAAATGAGACAAATAACTGAGGAAAAGAAACTTTTAATATTAATTTAATACCATGAAAATCCTTCTATTGACATACTTGCCAACCTATGACAGTCAAAAATCAGGATATGTTTTTAAGAAATTGGGAGAATTTTCTCAATGACAAAAAGATTTTTTAAATAATAAAAATATGTAGAAAGAAAATATTTTTTAATAATAAATTAAATTTAAACGGTTCTAATTAATATCTGAAAGTTCAGTTATTATTTCTTAAATGCAAAACTACTTACACGTAGGAAAAAAAAAAGCAGTTTTATTACTTGTTAATAGAAAAAACTATAATCAGTTTCCTTAATCATTAAATACTTATTAACCAGATCTCTAATCACTGATTGCAAAACATGAATTAATGTAATTCTGACTACGGAATTGTATTAAGAACATCGTATGATGGCAAAATAGATGCAGAAAAAAGGAAAAAGCTTTGTCAAGGTCCAAAGACAAAAATATAAATATTCGTTCTTCATAAGATAAAATTACAATAATTGGAAAATGTGTCCCTTGTCAAACGATTTTTTTTTATTTTGGGAGAGCCTTCCGCTTTTATTTTGTGGACATGCATTTCGGATTCCCATACACAAAGCAGAAACGCGCCAAATCGCAGTGACGAAACGACTTCGGTATATTTTATATGCATCTAGAGGGGGGACCATGCTTTCAGATGCCCAAAATCACTTTTGGGGGGGATAACGAAGTTTTAAGCTACATAAAAATCGTGAGAAATTTTAAGAATAAGAGAAAGTCGGGAGAAATATGCTAAAAATCGGGTTGGTGGGAGTGTGATCAGAAATCGGAAGAGTTGGCAACTCTGTATTGATAAATGCATACACAGTGAAGCTTTGTAGCATACAAAGTTCCATCCAAAACTTTCCATACTAAAAAACTTCCCAAAACTTAAGTTGTTTTTGAATAGTAAAGGAACTTCTTTTGTATCATAAATACAATGGTTTAATATTAAATAAATAAGAAGCTAATAGTAACACCATTAACATCATATAAAACTGTAAAAGATTAAACTTAACTTTCTATTAAATGTTTGTACTTGCATATAGATACAATAACAAATGCTTCATGTACATGTCATGCAAATCACAAAATAACATAAATGATTAAGACAGCTTTTAAGATCTATGACTGCTTATTATGTGAATACTTGCAACTCGCATTCATTCTCGGAATTACACAAACAAAATTTCGATTTTTAGAAAAGTCAGCAAATTCAACAGTAATTTTTTTCTTCGATGTATATGCAAGTAAACCTTATAACAAAAAATATAGTATATGGAATGAAGAAGGAAATTTACTTGACTGTTGAAATTATGTAACATATTGTGCATGCATCAGCACCCCCATTTTAGAAATATGGATCGTGAATTTCAGAAGATTTCTCAATTTACATAAATTCGTTTTTGCCTATTCTGATGCCTTTTAAAATGTTTAGTTTATAGAGTTAATATTTAAGAAATTATTTGGAAAAAATTTATTTGAGCCCAAATTTTCCGACCTTCTAATTTATAGCACCTTGTTTAATACATACTTCCTTACTTTTCTGGCATTAAAATCGAAAACACAGACAATAAAAATGGGATACTTGTGTTAACTGTTAATAATGCTTTTAACGCAAATGGATAGGCTTTTAACAGTATATGCAATTCAAGTAAATTAACTAGATCCAGCCATGGCAGAATTAACCTAGGGATTAAATTTTTGCTAGGTAGGTTTTTATATAGTGCATTATTGCAAAGGTAGGTTTTTATATATTGCGTTATTGCAAAGGTAGGTTTTTATATAGTGCATTTATTTACTTTTTGCTTTGTTTAAGAACAAAATCCACTTTGAAAGTAATTTCGCTGGCAAATGTACACTTTTAATTTTACATAAAATATTTCACATACACTTTTTTTTTTACATAAAATACTTCAAAGCGTTTTTACAAATAAGTTTGTTCCCTCCTTAAAATATTAACCCCCTTTTTTATCCACTACACTTTTCGCTTGTACTGGTATAACTTTCCTTGCATATAAAACTTGTATTCCTTTGCATTTAGAAAACAATAATTTTGAATTCTAATATTCATAAAGTTATTTTAAAGGTGTGAATATATTTTGTTAGTTCCCTATGCACAAACAATCCAAATTTATTGTAAAATTTAGCACCAGAGAAATACAAACCAAACTGGATGAGGTACGACCTATAATTACAAAAATTCTCTTAAATCTGCAGAACCCTTGGTATTAAGGTGGCAGATTACCAGAATTCTACCATAAAATGTTTCATATATTCTATACTGATTATGAACCACATTTAATAACATACTTGTTAACCAATGAAACTCCAAATTCAAATTTTCTCAGCAACGAAAATATTTAAATAATACAACAGGAATAACAGTTTTTTAAAGCAATGATCTGTCTAATACCTGATCGGGCAAACACTAATTCTTGAATGCAAATCACACGAAAAGAAAATTATTTGTACATTTCAAAGAGAAAATATTACTTCAACTAGTTTTGTTAATTGTCAACAACAGTGGAAGATTTTGCTTTCTTAAATAAAAGGACATTATAATTTTATTCTTTTCAACTGCGATGAAGGCCTGTTTTTGCTCATGTTAAGTTTTCCCACATGCTGTCATTGATGTGATTTTAACACTTTCATAATTCCTACGAGTAGTTGTCAAGATAACCAACATTATTTAGACCACAAATTACCAACATTTTTCCTGCATACATCCCTTTTAACCCACTCAGCGCCATGACCGGTTCATCCAGTCATGAGATTTTTTTGTCACTTGTTATATTAGCTTATAATTTCAGATATTTTGCTTTCTTACTTATATTAATAATGTAAACACCATTTTGATGAATGACTGACTAGAATAGAGACTAAAATAGGTATGAATGACTGGAATAGAAAATAGGGACTAAAACAGGTAAATGCACATATTTAGCCATCAAAGGCTCTTTAAATACAGGTATTCATGACAGATACAAAAATCTGGGCCGCTCAAAGAGTAAAAACAGTGGTTTTTGCCATCGACCCCATTAAATTTTTCTCTATAACATACAGTATACAACATAATTCTCTTAACTGCACATAAATAACTTAAATGGAAACAATTACATTGATATGAACAAAAGTTTTGGACAAATGGTTTAATAGACAAATGTTACACTATTTTTTGTATTATTATTATTAATTTTACAGATATAAAAATGTTTTCATAAGCAAAATCAAAGATTCTAATTGCACAAAGTTCAATTTTTATTAATGTGATGGCTATGCTTGATGTACTGACTCAATTATTCAAAAAAAAAATTCCATCTGTTTCTTGTTTTCTGTAGCAAATTACTGGCTCAACCAAAGCCTGCAGAG
>KK115843.1:363158-389835 GCA_000611955.2 Stegodyphus mimosarum | reverse complement strand
ATATTTCCCTCAGATGACTTTTAAATTCCAAAACATAGTGTACCCATGTGTTTTGAATAGCAAATATGCTTCAATATCCTCCTTCAATGGCAAACTCTTCTAGCATTATAATATCAAGATCAAATTAATATATTTCAATTTAGCAATTGCCTGTTCTATAAGCCTTTCCAATACATTCAAAATTTTAAAGTATTGGAAAACGAGCATTAAAATATTCTTTTAAAATTTGCAAGTGGTGAGATCTGTATATAGCAATACATCTTCAATGAAAGATTTAGGTTCTTTCCCCTCCCCAGTTTTCTTCCAATCACATGTTTTACTTTTCTATATTGCACTTATTGAATATAAAATTTATATATTTAAAAACAACTTTTAAAATATATTAAGTAATTTTAATGTAATGTTTCCCTTTACATTTATTTCATATGTTTCTTCCTTACTGCTGACTATAGATTTATGTCAGTAAACAATTATCGATTTTAATTATTTTTTTTATTCAATGGATTCTGAAATATGCCGATCAGTTGCCAGTGCATATTTGGCTATCAATCACTTGCTCATCATTGATCCCCTTTGAAATTTCACTGACACCCCGACAATCGATCCTTTTGCAAACTCGTTTCAGGCAGATAGCTCACTCTTCTTTACAATTAAACCAGTACCTTTCAGTTTTTCCAATTAATTCCATTCTGTGTCAGAAACTCTCTACTGTGATGTTTTCACACTTCTACTCTCACATGCATAGTAGTAGCCTGCCATTTATGAAATGGCACATTTTTATAGGTAATTTAGAGAAAACAAGAGATTTCAGACATTGAAATCACATCTTCAAGTGCAAATAAAGAAATATTACGGTGAGTTACACAAAAATCAGTTAGAAATGAGAGAATATTCAGAGAAGTATGTTGTAAATTGGATTGGTGGTAGTACAGTAAAAAGTTGGTACTCTCTTATCTAAGTTGGAAGAGTTAGCATATTTCTAGTAGATTGAAGGGGGAGAAAATATAATGTAAATTATATACATTCTTCACCTATGTGCATAAAAATAAATGTATGAAATAAATACTAAATGTAAAACAAAACAATAATCTACACTATGTACAAAAAATAAGTTAGGTGGCTCGATAACTGTAAGAAAAGATGAAAAATCTCCTTACATGAGCCCGACGCATACATTCTATTTCAACATCATGTTTGATAGCTTTCATTAACAAAACAGGATTTGGACTTTCAATGCGGCAATCCTGCAATGTAAAAAGAAATAAATAAATAAAATTAATAATTAAACATATTCTGATATCATTCACAGTAAGATAAATTTTCAGAACTAAAAATTCCTCTGGAGATATATGCCTTAAATATATGTTTAACAATGGTACAGCTTACATTATAAAATACACATAATATCTACAAAGATTAAAGATTAAGCCGTTAATTAAAATTTCTTACCTCTGGGATCAACCTTAACAAAGCATAGCTTGATTTCCTACTGATCTAAGAAATATAACTAACTATTATTATTTTAGAAAAGTAAAATACATAGCTTTACTTAAACATCTAATGAAATATCTGATATATAAAAACGAGACACAAATATTTAGAAAAATTCATATACTTAATCTGAACATAAATTCTTACCCAAATTTTATCATGTTGCTGATTTACCAGCCAGCTTAAAAATTCCTTGATCAACTGATAAGGGCGAATTTCAACTCTTATTTTATCAAAACAGTCTTCTTGGAAGTGACGTTTAACCTGCGCTGTTATTTTTGATTCATCTACAAAGAGGCTAAAAGAAATAAAATATATTTATGAGACAAACACGAGTGTTCAAAGACATTTTCATTCATGGATAAAATACTAATATAAAATCATTTAAATTAATACAATCAAGATTTCTTAGTCGTAATACAAAATATTAACATATTATTGCCTTTAAAAATTTATATGTTAATTATTTCCCTTATATTACTAACCAAGTGGATTTTTAAAACTTGTGAAATCCACTTTGCTACATGATTACATTACACTGACTATAAGTAAACAAGCAGTTTTTCTCCAAAATATAGGAAAAAAAAAAAAAAAAAAAAAAAAAAAAAAACACTTCTAATGCTATATTTTTTGTTTCCATAAGAAATTTGGAATTTATCATTTATCTTTCAGGATCCAAAAGGTAGCATTACTATAGTTTTAATGACTGGACAACACAGGATTTTTCAATACTATTTTCCAATGTCCAATATTAATGAAGGTGCTATGAAGTAAACAAATTTTGTTTTTATATGTTTCATGACAGTATTGAGCAAAAAATAACTATTTGCAGTTTTAAAGAAGCCTATACAAACCTACAGACAGCTTTAAACAAATTTGTCGCAAGCTTCCTTTTTCTAATTGAAGACAAAATTCAGGAAAAAACTTCTGTTGGTCTTCAGATCCAAAAGCTTAAATAGAATACTGAATTTAAGTGGCTTGTTTTAATAATATAAGTGAGCAAAGTCACAAAACCAACATTACAATCAGCTCTTTTGCTGGGATTCAAAAGCTGGTTGAATAGCTAGTATTCAGTGTAAAACGGTTTATTTTCCAGTGGTGGACTATGAAAATTATATCAAACACCTTACACTTTAACATAAAAAAACAAAATATCTAATACTCATAATGTAAATTTTTATAAACACAAAAAATACAAATAATTCTACATAAACAGGGAAAAAAGTTTTATAAAAATTTTTAAAATCATCAAAATTTAATATATATATATATATATATCAGATATAATTCTCTTAGGATACCAATCATTAAGGCAAGAACCTTTAAAATTCCAAATTTAGGAGTCGGTTTTAAAAATCTTCAGATATATCTTATGATGCAAAATCCTTGCATGAAGCTATATACACCAAAGAGCCATTACATTATAACCTGCGCTCGCCCAGGAACAAAACCAATGCACATGTGCAGCTGATGCAGGAGTAATATAAAGCAGCAATGCATTGTCTTTTCCAAACATAAAGCACTTAGCGAAATACCACAAAAAGCACCTGATTTATCAGATTTCGATAAAGGTCAAATCATTATGGCTCAGTGACTGGGCACTAGCAGAAACGGAACTTTTAGTGGACTGTTCAAGTGCAGTTGTTGAGAGCACATACTCATTGTTGAGAGCACATTCAAGACATGTCTTGGCCTCCAAATTTACATGACATTAATCCATTAGAGCATTTGTAGTCCCACCAAGAAAACCAAATTCATGCTACCCCCTCACAACATGCTGGAATTACAGGACCAGTTGGTGAGCACTTAGTACCAGATACCTCAGACTACGTATCAGCACCTTGTGGAGTCAACTGCATGCCAGGTGCTGGCAGTTTTGAGGTCTAAAGGCGATCCTACATATTATTAGCAGGGTGGTCATAATATAATAGCTCTTTGGTAAAGTTCCTCTACATAGCAAGATCCATTTGTAAACTATATGCCATTTGTGGTCCAAAGACACGGATTTTTATTATTTCAACACCTGGAACTTAATCTCATTTAATTCTCACGATTTTTGGAGGTTGCTTATAAAAATCCACTAATATATTAACAAATTTTTCAAAATTATTTATGCTATAAATGCTTTTATTGACTCTTCTATACTCATTGTAAACAATGGGTTATGCAATACCAAATTACAGCATTTGGAAATTTTTTAGAAGTTTGACATTGATTTTCTTCTTAATATACCACCACCATTAAAACAGAATGCAATTAAATGATTTTTCAAATAATTTTCAGAAAATCCATACAAATTCAAAGTATTAATTACACAGGCATGGACTCGAGAATTAAAGTTTCATATCAAGGAACATGAATCTTATGTCTGAAAGGGCGAAATTAACAAGTCTTCAATAGCGTATCATAGTTGGAAATTTAATCATAATTTTGACTTTGGATCTGCAAAAATTATTCAAAAAGCATCTTCCATGGATGAATTGGATTTTTTTGAGGCTTTTCATATTCACAACGATTTAGCACGTTTAGTGAACGATTTTAAGTCCAACCCGGTCCTTCCTGATGCTTTTAAAATTCTATTAACATAATTCTTGGTTATTACTTTTGCCGATATATGGTGTTGCCTCCTCGCACATGGTACTACCCGAGGGTATAAAAAGCTATTACTGAGGTTGCTTTCCCTTTCTAGAAATTTCGTTCTCCTGATAAGGAGGGACCTGTAGCTGCCCTTGAAATCGATTGAATGTTTTAATAAATGTACGCCAAATACAAGGTTGCTTCAGTGATTTTGATTGTCAAATTGACATGTTTCTCTTCTATTCTAATTTCATGTATTATTTACTAAAAGCTTATTTTATTCACATAACGAAATTTTTAAGAAATTAAGCTTTAAAAAAGTATAATATGTTGAATATTTTAAAAGAACCACAATATTTTTATAATCAGAACATTTTCTTGCTTTTTATATGGTCTTCCTCCCTCCCCTAAATAACAGAAACCCTCTGAACAGCTGATAAAATATTACTATTCAGTAGACTTCCAATCGCTACAAATTCATGTCTGCATTTAATAACTCGATATACAAAACAAAAGAATGCTAAATATATCACCACCAGATTGGAAAGTTTAAAAAAGTTCTAAAAATGTATCTACAAAGCAAAAATCTGATGAATATATTTCAGAGCATTATGATCTTAAAAATGGCTACTGTTAAAATTAATTCATACTTTTCCAACATTAGTGACATAACAAAATACAGCTGTCCTTTACTGCACTTTCTTCTGATTCTTGGTATGTCTGGAAGCAACTCAAGATTGTCTAAGGGAATATTGAACTTGGTAAATTGTCATAAGAGTTGCCTGCTTAATAGTCTCAGCACATCATGTTACATTTTTATTACACTAAACAATGTAAATACATTAAGAAGAAACAAATCAGTCGACCACATAAGTAGTGTAATGCAAGAACAGATTTACAGCAATTTGCTGAATGTCTTTGCTATTTATAAATATCAGTACTAAAACGTTATCTAACAGCAAAAACTCAGATTGAAAAGTCAAAAGCAATAAAAGCTAGACAAAGCAGATGTAAATCACATACAGAACAAGACAAAATAAACAAGACAAAATAGTATAGACAGATGAATCAAAGTTCAGACAGTCATGGTAAAAATTACACGCGGCACATGCAAATAAAGCTAACAGCAATAATAAAGTTTGTTTGGAACATTACTGAACTAAACATGACTTCAAAAATAATAAATAATAATTTCAGTTTTATGTCACAGGTGTCACACTTTAAATTCTTAATTCAATTCAAAATAAAACATCATATCATTAAAAAATGAACTTCCTATGAGTGCCTTCCAAGAACTTAGATGTAATTATACAATCCAGTGAAAAGCTGCACTTCTAGCAGATTTATGTATAACAAATATCAGGACAATTTATAAAATTAGATGTTTTTATTGATCTCATTTTTAAGTGATTAAAATTTTTGCAAATTAGGACCGCATTTTCTTCTTTTTTAATTTGGGGTATAATTGGTGACAGCTGCACAGAGACCTAAGCAATTGTTACGATGTAAGTTTTTATAACAGTAGATTCATTTGCATTAGTTCCATGATTTTTAAAAAATTTTTCCAATACTCTTAATACAGTAAAATACAACTGCTGAACAGAAATGTATTTCACATATTATATTCTGAATAAAAGAGAAAATACATAGAAGAGCAGCAAATTACTTACTAAACAGTTTCTAAAGTAACAACTCCAAACGCAAGGAAAACAGGATTATAATCGAAGTCACTACCACGTAAATTGAAAAGCCCTGAAAATACCCACAAAAAGTGTTCATTATTAACCATTATAATTTATATAATGGATACATATAATTCTAATATCCTGTTTTTATTTAATAAACAGATGTTCTAAACTTATTTTTATAATATAGATAACGCACATCCAGAAAGCAAGTTTTCTAGGGGCACAAATAAAAAAGAAAATATAATTACAACTGGTAAACAATTACTGGTAGAGGTAGACCAATTGCTTAGCTATTCCTCAACATATTCACAGCAGAACCAAGACTGCTGTTACACTGCGGGATCAACTTTTTTTATCCCTTTTTAACAGAATTCTATAGCAGGAGATCTCAGCGAGTGGGTTACAGATGTACAAACCCTAAAAATGTTGACAACACAGGAATTTCTGGAGTCATCAGATACAGAAATTACTGGAAATGAGGTCAGGATTGTAGGATGGATGGCCAACACCTCCCACTGGAATTCCTGCAGGAGATGGGTTGTGTGTTGAGCCATATATGCACAAGCATATATGTGGACCAACACAACTCTTGCACTGACTAATCCATGCCTCTTTTCTGAATCGTCAGCTAGAACTTCTGAGCATTTAATATCAATTATTTCACCTCTGGCCAAAAAGTCAATGACCAGCATTCCCTTTCTGCCTCACAATGTCCTACCCTCTATTGTCAGTGATGGAAACTTACTTTCTATATGTACTGTGTACTTCATGAAAACATTCAGTTAGTACCTAGGCAGCATAGCCCCAAAAATATACATTTAATTTTGGCGAAAAAAGGGTGCGGCACTTTACTGCATGTTCTTTTTATGAATGAAAAAATGAAGATACTATCAAGGCTTTATCGTATTTATGCACATTATTTTTACGGAAATTATGCAAAACGAAATATACTGATTAAAAACTGACCACAAAATAGTACTTTTCATTCGTTACGTTTATGAATTCTAAAAACCTTTTAAAAAAATTTATGATTCAGAGAATCTGTTGTTTTATTTCTCATTTTACAGTTTTTCCCCTTTTCGAACAAAAAAAAAAAAAGGATGTATGTGCAAAAATAGGTTTTTTTATTGAGTTTTAATACCAAATATTAATATATAATAATAATAATAACTACAAAATTGCAAGCTAAATTCTGATACTTTACATAAATTTCAGTTCATTTAATCATTATTATAAAAATCACACGAGGCTAATTTTTTAAAATTTTGCTTAATATACGAGAAAATGACAGTGATTTTAATAGTTTTTATATGAGAAAAAATATATAAATAATGTGCATAAATAATTATATTTTATATTTTTCTTGAAACTGTTAAGGACATTCTTAATATGAAAATCTTCAGAATAAGTACCATGTTCCAGTTAAATTAACTCAAAATTTATGTGGTTAATTTTACACTAACTTATCCAAATTACCCCTTTTACGATTAAACACCGAGCAGGCGCATAGACAGACATTTCTAATTTTCGTAGAAAAATTGAATTATTACTTTACTACAGAGCTGCTGAAAATAGAAATTTATACAATGCAAAAATAAATTTATTTCATATGCTAATTTACAGGATTTCTTAATATGTTTAATTATAAGGAGGAAAAAAGAAAAGAGCATTGTAATTCTTGTTCACTGACCAATGGCAAAGCAGGAAATTCTATTTCGGGTGGTGTGGTGGAATATTCTTTGATGAACATGCCGAATCATTCATTTTCAGAATTTGGTACTGTTAATGACATAAAATACCATCAATAAATTGAAAAATTCCTGTTTGGGACTAGTGTGTTTCCCACTTTCTTATATTGTTTTTTACTCAATGATTTTAATATTTACCTTAAAACATACTGCAATTGAGCAGGAAATAGCCTAGTGGAACAAGAAAGGCAATTTTAACATGTTCAGAAATCTGTTCTGAAAAATGCATACACTAATTGCCCTTAAAATATCTACCTTATGCCAAAAAATAAAGCATGTAACTTTTCATTTATTTATGAAATTCACATTTTTTATATGTTCCCTATTTTTTCTAAAAATAATTTAATTGAATTTAGTTTAATAAATTTGCCTTAATATATAATTTTTAACTCGGAGATATTGTGCTGTTAAAAATGAAATTTTATGTGATAAAATGCAGGTACTTTTGCTCAATATATGTGTTCACATTTTTATACTTAATTTTCATGCACTGAAATATAAGTTTTCTTTAAGTCTTTCATGAGTGCATTTCTTTTTTGTTAGTTAAGTTTGATTTTCATCAAAACATAAAAGCTAACCATTGAACTAGAAAGCAGAAAAGCTTGTTTTTAATTAATAAAATATACAAATAAAATAGTGATAACATATGTAAACAGATATCACTATTTCACTTGTATAATACAGTTATAAACAAATATATTTTTGAGACATCAAAAACTGACTCAACTACTCTTATTCTATTATTCTACTATCAGTTATTCATCTATCCGTTATTCTATTATTCAGTATTCTACTACATTTATAGTATTACTCCATTTATTCTCTTATCATTAACATATTTTTTATTCATAAAACCCATGAATCCTTTTATTCATGTGGACTTCTATCAGCATGGATTTTAATCTGTGAGTGCTTTCATCCGTGTGGGTATTTAGGGCATAGTAATTATCACAATGAGGTTATTTTTGTGGGTTTTAGTGGCATGCACTTTTGTTCAGTGGGGTTTTATCTGGTTACTGGCTAATACATGTGTCACAGCTCTAGACCAGTCCAACTACTTAAGGAAGAAGAAATTTTGAGATCAAATTTACCAATGAATAAATTTGACTAGCACTCAATCAAAATTTTATAATGAACACTCATTATTCTAGAAAGAAAAATTTTACTCTTGAAGCAGTACAATATCATCCCAGCACTAGTAGTTCCTCAAATCCTTGAAACAGTTTTAAGATTTTAATCTGAAGCAAAGCTAAAAAAGGATTTGTCATTATTAAAATTTTGTTAATAATTATGTGAATCCAACAAGAACAATAGTATTATAAAAAAAGTGTAGCGAGTGGAAAACGTCAGATCTTTATTCCAACTAGGGGCATCAGATGCATGCCACAGATTACAAGAACTTTTGAAATACAAAAGACTGGAATGAAGAATGAAAGAACATACAACAATCCATTTCCTTTGAATTCAGAAGTTTGCTGGTTATAAGTGGAGGAAGAAAGAGACAAAGAGTTAACTGCATTTCATTTATTAAAAAAAATCTAGCCTAAATTCCTGTATGATGTGCACATTTTCTCTTTTGAAAACTTCCAGCAGGATACTAGATGGTGACAATGATATTCATACTCTCTAAATGACAGAATTTTCTACACAAACACGTAATATTTGATTTCACTTCATGAAATGGTTTTTAAAAAATGCAGAATTTCTCAAATTTTGAATATATTTGCAAATATTCTTCCAAGACAAAATAACAGTTTTACATAAATCTGGGGAGGGGAGGAAACAATACACAAACAAAACAAAAAAATTCAAGAAATGGACATACCAAATGAATTTAGCCTAAAAAGGTGCACAAATTAGCAACAGAAACTTTCATAACGTAAGTAAACATGCACTCCATATATTTGTAGGTCAAAGAGTATATCCTTGAAATGCATTTAGAAATCCGGTTTAAAAATAGTGTCTATGATTAAAGAACCTTACTTCAAGGCTGCCTACAAGCGAAACCAGTAATAAAAAAATTGTAAAATTTTGTGGCAGACTTAATGAATGGATGAAAATTTCTTTCAAGGGGGAGAAAAAAGTAGCAAATAGCATCACCAGAGGGCGTTTTACAATGAAAACCTGTAGTAAAAATGCAAATCTTTGTTGGCATCATGCAGCAGCTGTTATAAAACCTAGAAGAATTTGTGAAGACTTTGTTTTCAATCTGCATGTTGTTAACAATGACGATAAGTTTACGAGATTGCAATTTTTTAGTAAAATTGTTCTACCAAAACAGTAATTCTATCATACTTGCTTTATTGAAATTTCAGACTTCCAAGGGGATTCTAAGAGGTCCAATGAATGTTTAAAACCTTCAGAAAATGAAAATGAAATTTAAAGAAACGGGATCATTTTCTATTTGTCCTAGAAGAGGGGAAAAAAACCTTTCTGCAGAAGCAGCACAGGAGGTTGCACTTCAAATCATAGAGGACACAGCTTCAAACTTTCAGGTTAGCACCAGTTTGCCATATAGCACATGTGGTGGACAGACCACATTCAACTGCCCATAAGATCTTGTGGAATATCCTCCAATGTTTCCCTTAAAAATTTTCATTCATGCAGTGGTTGCTTCTGCATGACTTTGACGCTCGACCCCCGATTCTCATATCGGTTTCTTGCTCCCTTTGAGGTCGATTCAGAATGGCCTTGAAATATCCTCAGGACTGACAACGTGCATTTGCATTTGGATAGTGCACTGAATACTCACAACTGCCAAATTTGGAAATCAGAAAATCTGTTCTCTGTCTTGAGGTCCCATTGCATTCACCAAAAGTGATGGCATGCTGTGGATTTTCTGCATCATTTATTCTCGGCCCATACTTTTCCAAGGAATTATGTTTCACAAATCAAGTGACATGCTCGATCACTGGCAGTAATACGCATCACTGTCAGAGAACAAAATTGTTCTGTCTCTGCAAGCATGTCAGTGCCTTGCACACATAATCTTTACACTTGGAGCTTCTCCACATATTGCACAGTATATTATGAATGTTCTTTAATGTCATTTTGCAGAAGAATGTGTCATTAGCCAGCAGTTTTGTAATGTGTGGCCTACCCGATCCCCAGACTTCAGTCCACACAATTTTCGGATTTGGGGGCATTTGAAAGATCTGGTAAGTCGTGACAATCCAAGAACTTTACCTAATCTTAAAGCCAGCAATTCGGGCCATGTGTCATTTGCCAGCACACACTGTGGTCAACTGTGAAACATGCATCCTGTCATTTCAGATGGTCGTTGAAAATGATGGCCATCATGTGGAAAATGTTTTCTTGTGACAAAATTTGTAAAATTTTTAAACTACTGTAAAGGTGTGCCTAAATGTATAATTTAGTAAAATAATGCCCTCTGGTGAGGCTATTTGTAACTATTTTTTACGCTGAAAGAAATTCTTATCCCTTCATTAAGTCTACCACAAAATTTCACAATTGTTTGGTCAATAGTTTCGCTTGTAGGCAGCTTTGAAGTAGGGCTTTAATTATAAGATGTGAGTAGAGAAGAACCATCCACAAAATACAGAATTCTGGAGAGTACAGAAGAACCATCCAGAACTCTGGTCAGATGCTAGAGAGACTCCTAATATCATCTAATCTTGGAAAAGCAAATATGAAGCATCTGAAAAATCAAATTCTTTAAAGGCTAATGGTAAATTACTGCTGCTAGTGTTAGCAGCACTTATGATTAACATCAATGATATGTTTAACACATGCCATGCCAGTACTTTCTGAAAAACACAAGGATACAGCTAGTTTTATAAATATTTATCAAAAGTTTTTAAAATTTAGTTATAATATCTTTACTTATTAAAGCAATAAAACCTATGAATGTGATGCTAACTGCTATTTGTCGTAAATAAACAGAATTTATATTTAGAATATTAACAAAATCCCCCCAATTTTTTAAACAATATTCAATAATAGAGTTATTATTAGTAAATTAACAAAAACATACATGCTACTTCATCAAGAGCAGTAACTATTAGAGCAGTTGCTCCTCTTTGTTTCATAATAAGCCGCACATCAACAACTTTCTCCTGCCATGACCTTCCTGCAATGAAATCAGTTTATATAAGGAAAGAAATAAACTTAAAATATTTACAACTTATTTGACAAAAGATGCATACCATGATCTAATTAACTACAAAGGCTATATAATATATAATAGGGCATACCAATAGACTATGAGTATTCATTAGAAACATATAATAGGCATAACTACAAAATGGACATACAAGGGAGTTTTAAACGAACCAGAGAAACTGCAAAAACAGACGACTGCAGATGATTCTAATGAGTACTAATGATTACAGAGGTAAGAAAGGCAATGAGGCCTATATATGTCACCTGTGGATTCTAGAATAATGGAAAAGCGTTATGTGGAACCACCTCATGTTGTAGCATTTAAATACACATGTATCCTTATTTAGTAAGTGTTAAATAATCAATACCTACTCAAATTCATTGTTCCGACTGTCAAATTTCATGCAAAGGAATTAAAGTATGAACCTGTTCTGCTTAGTTTAGTTCCGATATGTGGTTAAACCCCATTAAATCTAACCCGGATTATAATGAAATCCTGGATATAATGAACGTTTTGTCCCATCCAATTTCTTATACACTAAATGATACTTTATACAGCTATAAAGTATCATTTATATAACTATAAATATCATTTATATAGCTATAAAGCTGCATGAAAATTGGGTATAAGATAGATATTTTGCACTGAATTTTTTTTTTTTTTAATTTTTTTTTTTTTTTTGTATTTTTCTAAATTGCTTTCCATAATCTCTGGAAGTTTTAGCTAAAATTTAATCATCCATGTTAGGTTAAAATGAATTACCAGAATTGCATCCATGTTAACTGAAAACCTTTTATGCTTCTATTCTTTGATCTCTGACCCCCACCATTTAATGTGTTCTTAATAATAGTTATGTGAGGCAGGTTTAACATCTAGTTCTTGATGATCAAGGTCATAAAACTAATCATATCTTAGAACACCATACAGCACTTATGACCAATGAATCAAATAATGTCATGGATTTTCGGATTCCAATCAAATTCTTTAATTGAGCTGTTAGATAGAACTCTGTTGAAGGCTGATGCTATGATGTTAATTTTTGAATTATTTTCGCTATTGAAGGAAACAGCAAGCAGTGAATAGATTTTTATATGCCTGGAACTAAGTAGGTGATTCCACTTTTAAACAACAGGTATTTTTTCCCTTATTGTTTTGTTTCAATATCTAAAATGCTGCACAACTGTCACCCAAACTCTCCTCTGAATAGTAGTTTGCATTTTTTCTTTCTTATGGATTTTTGCTTTGCAACTATACACATCTTGAGGAAAATAAATGCTACGTAATTGGAAACTCGATTTAATACATGTGTGATGAAATTATCTTATACTCGGAAAATATTCGACATTAAAAATTCATCTATATGCCAAGCTGTATATGTATATTGCTCTGTACTGAAAATAAAATAAGCATTGTTCAAAATTTCTGAGTGCATTAAATCAAATCAACCTTTGCTGGAGTTGTAGTTTATCCAAATCTACATACGGTACCTTACAGAAAAAAAATGAAATTCAATAATTTTTATTAATGAGGGAAAATTGTACATAAGGAAGACGTTGAAAAAAGGTCAGGCATTAGAATGTTGAAGAGCTGCTGAAATGGTTCAAAATTGAAAAATCATGCAATCTGCCAATATTTGGGTAAATGCTTCAGATTGAGGTCAATGAATTTCTCACACACTCTGAAGGGACTGCCTTTATGTGTTCAAATCCATGATTTGGTAGGATCAAAAGGCAGAACAATATTTCTTGAGGAAAAACTGTTGGAGAAAAGAAAAAGCTATTTTCAACAGCAATGAAACTGTGCAGTTCTACAAGTTGCTATCACATCAAATGCTAAAATTTAATGACCAAAAATAAACAAGCAGAAAACTGTCATATTGCTGATCATAGTTCTTGAGTGCGCCAATACAAATAGTGTTCAGTACTGCAGAATTTTGGTGACTGGAAAGTCTCAAAAAGCAAGATGCTTAAAAAATGAAAAAAAAAATCCTTTGGATTTCTGTTCTTTCATAACCATGGAATTTCCCAGACTGTTAAATGTAAAGGTATGGCATGAGTGACGAAGATAGTGTGACAGCAATTGTTCGTCGGGATGCCCGCTTCTTCGCCAGGATTCGAAAGTTGGACAGAACTACCAGTGTTTAAGATTTTCTATGTTGCAAACCCGCCCGTTAGCGGGCTGCGGCCGCTTGTTCACCCGGATGCCCGCTTATTTCCCTTATGCATCCAAAATACTGCACACGCGGGAAATCACGAAAACACCCATGCATTCGCCGGGATTCGGAACTTCGACCTAACTACCCGTGTTCAGCGATTTTCCAGCTGGCAAGCATGCCAGTTGAGCAGACTGCGCCCGCTTTATTAGCATATGCATCCGCATTCTCGTATACACCCACAAGATACTGCATACACATTCCCCATCCGGAAAATGTCGAAAAAACCCACGCCGTGTAAGAAACCGCCAGCTGAGCGGGCTGAGCCCGTTTTCTTCACGTATGCATCCAGAAGGTAATGCATACACGTTACACACGCCGAAAATTACGAAAACACCCACGCGTTCGCCGGGATTCGAAAGCTGGGCAGAACTACCATAACTGCAATTATCTGTTTAGTATATTAAGAATTTCATTTTCTCTATACTTCTAGAGTTGCGATGAAGAAATATTTGTCGAGAGAAATTAAATTCAGCTTATAAGAAACTTTTTTTTGGAATGCAGGGTGTATGTGATATCTACATCTAACTCAGATTACATTCCTGATTGGGAATAAATCCCATTGTGTCTTTAAAATATTAAAAATTTACATATTTTGTACACTTGTAAAGTTGGGGCGAAGAAATATTTGTCGAGAGAAATTAAATTTAACTTATAAGACACTTGTTTTGGGAATGCAGGGTGTAAGTGATATCGGCATCTGACTGATGCTACATTTCTGATTCCAGTAAATGCTATTATCTGTTTGAAATATTAAGAATTTCATTTTCTGTATACTTGTAGAGTTGAGATGAAGAAGTATTTGTGAAGAGAAATTAAATTCAGCTTATAAGAAAATTTTTTTTAGAATGCAGGGTGTAAGTGATATCTGCGTCTGACTCAGGTTACATTTGTGATTGGGAATGAAGCCCTTTGTGCGTTTAAAATATAAAAAATTTACGTATTTTGTACACTTGTAAAGTTGGGGCTAAGAAACATTTGTCGCAAGAAATTAAATTCAGCCTTTAAGGAACCTTTTTTTGGGAATGCAGGGTGTAAGTGATATCTGCATCTGACTGAGGTTACATTTATGATTAGAATAAATCCTATTATCTGCTTAAAATATTAAAAATTTCATTTCCTGTATACTTGTAGAATTGGGACGAAGAAATATTTGTCGACAGAAATGAAATTCAGCTTATAAGAAACTTTTTTTTCGAATGCAGGGTGTAAGTGATATCTGCGTCTGACTCATGTTACATTTCTGATTGTAAATAAATACTTTTGTGTGTTTAAAATATTAAAAATTTACATATTTTGTACATTTGTAAAGTTGGGGCAAAGAAATATTTGTCGAGAGAAATTAAATTTAAATTATAAGAAACTTGTTTTGGGAATGCAGGGTGAATGTGATATCTGCATCTGACTGATGTTACATTTCTAATTCCAATAAATCCTATTATTTGTTTAAAATATTAAGAATTTCATTTTCTGTATACTTTCAGAATTGAGACGAAGAAGTATTTGTCGAGAGAAATTAAAGAAAATTGTTTTTAGAATGCAGGGTAAGTGATATCTGCAGCTGACTCAGGTTACATTTCTGACTGTAAATAAATCCCTTTGTGTGTTTAAAATATTAAAAATTTACATATTTTGTACATTTGTAAAGTTGGGGCGAAGACTTATTTCTCGCAAGAATTTTGCTTATAAGAAACCTTTTTTTGGGAATGCAGAGTGTAAGTGATATCTGCATCTGACTGAGGTTACATTTATGATTCCAATAAATCCTATTATCTGCCTAAAATATTAAAAATTTCATTTTCTGTATACTTGTAGAGCTGGGACGAAGAAATTTTTGTCGAGAAAAATGTAATTCAGCTTATAAGAAACTTTTTTTTTTGGAATGGTTTGTGCAAGTGATATTTGTAACTGACTCAGGTTTTTTTCATTTCTGATTCCAATAAATCCTATTGTCTATTGAAAATATTAAGAGAGAGGGGCACAGATTAGACATATGTATAAATAAATAATTAATTACAATAAATGCAAATTACAAAATAAATAGATAATAGATATGACGTCATTATTTAAATTTAATGTAAAAATTATATTTTAATCAGACTTCAAAATAATATTTGAATACCAAAAGCTTACTAAGAACTGGCTGGTAAAACAAACTTTAAAGCGGCAATGTTCGAAGCCCAAGGAATACTGGCTAAAAATCAGAAATACCGCCGAGGACAGAACTCGCAATGCTCTGATCCGTAGCACGATGCCTTTGCCTGCTCGGCTATCGTCATCGTTACAAACCAATCCGAATTACTCTTCATGTGTAAATTTTGTAATAAATAAATAATAAGTAAATAATTTGTAATTTTGTATTTAAATATTTTCTTGTCAAACCAGGACACAACAACTTTTTTCTTCAGACAATACATACGTCATTATTGAAATATAATGTCAATCATTATATTTTGATGAGACTTCAAATTAAAGAAATAATTAATTACAATAAGTTGATTTAATTCTCTAAACTATCGTGTAAATTAATGATGCATTCATTTCCTGACGTGAGGTTTTAGAACAAACGTGATAGCAATGTTTGTTTACATTCTGCATTGTTTTAAATATTTTCTCGTCAAACCAGGAAACAAAACATTTTATTCTTCAGATAACATATATGACATAATTATTTAAATTTAAAATAAAAATTATATTTTAATCGTGAATGTATAATAATGATAAAAGGAATGCGAGAAAGCGAGTTTTGAGCGCAAACGCGAAAGCAGTGTTTAAATACAGTCAGCGCTGAGCGAGTTTTTTACGTAAACAAAGTAGCAAATGTTTTTGACTTCAAAATAATATTTGGATAACAAAAGCTTACTAAGAACTGGCTGGTAAAATAAACTTTAAAAATAGCAAATGTAAATACAAATAAAAATAGCAAATACAAAAATAGCAAATGTTTCGGAGTTGCTCGAAATTTGGGGGTGGGGAAGTAAAGTTTCTTATGTAAGCAGATGTGATCTTGCAGCAAATAAGTAAAATTTGGCTGGAAATAAAGTGCAGAATGCAAGAATCGCTGCGATGGAGTCGAAATTTCCCTTTACGTTCCGAGTCGCTTGAATATTTCATACAAACATAATAACAGCAATGAGCTGGCGCCCTCTAGTGAGGGAAAGAAGCTTTAAAAGGTCAAATATTCCCAAGAGGCTAGATGGGACGGGTTTTTAATTAATATCTCGGCTAATTAAAATCGGAGAATTACGCGAATGGGCAAACCGGCTTACCACGGCCGTCCTGAATCCAACGATATCCTTCGCTAAGCTCAGGACCCAGCCGTTCCGAAGAAGATGAGGTTATAAACAGACAGACGCGCATGGATTTTAATATAGTAGAAATGCTGATATTGAAAATTCTTCTTCTCATGCTGATGAAAAATTGCACATGGAACGAGAACTCCCCACCACAATGGATGCCAAAGCTGCAATGTGCATCAATAATTTAATTTTTACTCACACAAACTACAGAACCAAAAATAAGTCCAGTTTTTTAACATGATAAATTTCTTATATCTGCATATCTGCTTCCCCTCCCCCAGGTCAATGTAGAGAACTCTGTGAAGCTACTGGCTAGGACCTGTACCTCGGCAGTTTGGGTCTACAAATTACAAACCTAGTGGTTCTGGAGGCTTTGAAAGGTCACTTATTGGCTGGCCCAGTAGTCTGACAAGTCTTAAAGCAGAACGGCTCTAGTAGCCCAGGGGTAGCATCCCGGGTTTGCTGGGTAAGGTCTCTCTGGGACGGGCAGCCCGAGCAACTGGCAGGTAGAAAATTAACGACCAGTGATGCCCTGGATTCCAAGTGCGTTGCGCTGATCCCTTCAAGGTTCTGGGAAATGCGGGTGAGTCCCTGCCCCAGTTCTGCGGGAGGTGAGGACCCTCAGTGTCATTCGTTTAGGCGGAAAGGGGAATGCCAATAATTAGTTAGTTATAATCTGCATCACACCAGCATAAAATTAACATTACTTTGTACCCAGAAGTTAATGGTACATTCATCAACAGTTTTGTTACTCATTTTTAGTATTTTTATAATTTTATGGAGAAAATGATTAATTACAATTATAAATGTGTATAGAAAATACGTAGTTAGAAGGAGAGGTTTAACTGTCAGTTTTACTCAGTGTAAAATTTTTAACACATAGTGACACTGTAAAATGAAAAGAAATTTAGCAGTTGTGCTAATAATCACAATAATAATGTGATTTTTTTTTCTTAAATCAAGAGTTATTTTTCACTTCTTTAGGGAGATGTTAATAGTCACACCTTTTCAGTATCAATCATTACTTCAAACTATTTTGTGCCATGATGAAATTTTTCTTATGGTAGTTCATCATATACAGTCAAAGTGAACCAAACTTTTGGTTCTTTCAAATTTGTTATACTGGGATTCTACTGTGGCAGATTTTTTTTTCTCCCTCAAACTCTGATGATTAAAACCTAAAAGATAATACTGGACTTTTCGATGCTATTTAACATATTATAACAATTTTGAGCTGGCTGCTTTTTCATATAATGACAAATCACCCATTCATAAATAAAAAGGTATAATGTATTCATAAATAAAAAGGTATAATGTAATCATAAATAAAAAGGTAATAAATAAAAAAGGCTTTGTAGAAATGAGAGTAAACAAATTCAACAAAGAACTCTCAAACTTTTCCGGGCTGAGTTAAGGCGCCCATTTAGAGTCATAGCAATATGTTGAAGAACTTCCGCGACAGTTTGCCATTTTAGAAGTGAAATGGAAAAAAGTACCAGCAGACACTACTAAAACATACTACAAATCTTCGAAGGATTAAAGCTCCAATAATGTAAATGGAGGACCTATGCTATGTTAGTACCCTATCAGAACCAGTTAAGCAACTTCTTATGCATATCCAGTCACTAATAGCTGATGTAGCACATATTCATTGCAGCAGAAGAGCAATATATGAAAGGAACAATGATCATAAAAAAATTAAACATACAAACGCGAAACAGAATACATAGATTTCGAAAAATTCAACCTTTATCAGGCATTTACATTCAATAAACATCAGTCCACCATTCTGATGGCATGATTCCTACTTAATCAGAAGGAAAGTACTTGGTAAGAATAAACTGATTAAAAACACTCACACACATAAAAAGTGCACCATATATGTATATCACCCGAGTACACTATGTTTAAAGGAAAAGAAGAAAACTGAATATAAGATCAGAAATGTATAATATTGGATGTGCACTGGAGTCATAATAAGTAAATAAAACTAATATTATTTATTGAATATATAGCAATTCAATGTCATTAAATATTCACACTAAAACTTCTTAAAATTTTTTTAGAATAGTCAGAAATAAAGGCCAAGAAAAGCAAATAACTAACAATGGACAGGCCATGATTTTTCCCCCTCCACACACAGGTACTCTGTATACTTAAGCAATATACAGGGTGTTTTGAAATTAATATCGAGGTTTTAATGGTTTGTAGTATTTACTATGTAAAACTTAAAATATTATTAATACATGAAACGAAAAAGCAAATCAAACAGTTCTGGTTGTTGGTACGTGCATGCACCAGAAAGCTTTAGTAGTAAAAATGGCGACTAGTGAACAGAAAGATTTTTGTGTTCTGCACTTGCAAAGACCGAAACTGTAGTTGTTGTGAAACATGCATTCCGGATTAACTTCAGATATGATCCGGCAAGTGATAACAACATCCGTAGATGGTATCATCAGTTTGAAAACACCAGATGTCTTTGCAAAGGGAAAAGTACAGGATGACCAATGGTTAGTGAAAAGAGTGTTAAGCGAGTGAGAGATTGATGTGATTTCTATCTGTGAGGGTTGATAAAGGATTCTGTGTATACACCTCCACTACCAACTGACCTACCCGACCTAAGAAACAGGATTGAGGCAGCTGTTGCAACAATTTATACCATAAACACTAATCAACGTTTGGGAAGAACTGGGCTATCGACTTGATGTATGCTGTGTGACAAAAGGTGCTGACACTGAACACTTGTAAGTTTGTAGTAACTTGTAAACACTTGTAACTTCTTTGAGCTGCTTTTTCATGTTTTTAATTATATTTTTTTTAATTTCATGTCTTTAATTATAATTTTAAGTTTTATGTAATAAATACTACAAAGCTTTAAAACCCAGATATCCATTAAGAAACTCTCTGCATTTCCGAGGGCAACACTATTATTTCCTTATGATTAATCAGTATATAAAAAATATTTTGGCAAGAAATACCATAAATTTCTCATACTTTAGCTCATGCTTAAATCACAAATTTTACTGGGCAAAATAATTTATTTATAAGGTCAAATACATTAACCCACAGAAAATCCAAGAAACTTTGCACTTACTATAAAAAAATCAAATGTTCTTACTTGTGTAATAGGGAAGAATGTAATTTATCAGAATAAAATGTTTTTGACAAATTTGAATAATAATAGTTTCTAAAAAATAAATACTTCATGTATGCACACACCCATATTACACACACACACACACACATATATATATGTGATATTTTTGCGGGTAGGCACAGGAATGGCGAAGCTTGGCGATCACTACATCAGAGTCCGGGCATTGTATTTGCTGAGTTGGAAGACTGCGAAATGAGAACACAGAAGGATTTAGCTTTTTTGCTTGCACATCTTTATTCAATTCTCATGGCAGATCATTTTTCTTTAGATCAAATCATCCAAATTACATATCCAATAATAATTTAAATTAAAGGAGATTAAATTTAGGCTTTCTACGTCCTAACAAAGGGAAGAAAGGTAAGCAGAGTCCCGGAGCAGCGATAGAAGAAAGCAGTCCGACAAAAAATGACATTATTTAATGTATAATTAATAATATAATAAATAATATAATAAAAATGGCATAATTTAATTAACCAGTGGCTATATAACATGCCAGAATGTTCTTGAAAGTACTGGCCTAGAAGGAAATTCCTGAAATTGCGGAAAGTTAATTATAGGTTGCCTGTTTGCGCAAAGTCATCATATTCTTTATATTTTACATATATACATGTACCGGGTGTTTCAGAACTACTGCTCAGAAATGTGCACGGATGTCTGGAACCCGATCACAGGCGATAATCATACAGGAACACAGTGTAACATGCCCAAGCCCATCATACTACACATCCACAAAAACAGACGAAGGCATAACACAGGTCCCAAGGAATAGGATTTATTAGACAAGAAAAAAAGGGCCTTAAACAACAGTATTGTTTGAAAAGAAAGTGTTAACGCAGGTGTTCGAAGTTGTGGCATGTAGATGCAATACATGCCTCAGAATGATGACAGATCAATCAATGAATGTTTGCAAGAATGCCAGGTGTGTCAGCAACATCACTTGCAGTGATGATGCACCCCACTACATCCATGTCAGATTCCACAAGGATTCACACACTAGGCTCTTCATGTAGCCCCCAATATCCCCAAATAAACCCTCATTATTTGTGACCGGCCTTCCATCTTTCTGTCTCTGAAGGCGTGTAGCACAACAATTCTGAAACACCCTGTGTGTGCACATATATATTGTTGTATGGGTATGGGTTCATAATACACTGAATGCACAGTTGGCTCAATAAAATGTATTTTCACACATTAAAAAAAAATTCAATTCTGGAACTTTCTGCAAAAGACCTTCTACAGCTCTTCTCAGTAAGAGCACAATCAGTAGTTACACTTCAAACTACTAAGAATGTTAAACACAATGTATTGCAAAGTGTTATCTAAAAGGTGAAGCTCTCATGGATATCTCAATACTCCAGATTCAGTTCTGAACTACATAACAACCAACAGCAGATGCTGTCTCCGGTCTTGCACCCGGCCATCGAGAAATCTTTTGTAAATTCCATTTCTTGAAATTACTGGATGGCATATACAGTTTTAAAGATAATCTGCGGATCAGATATGGTTACAGATATAACTAGGGATCAATTTCAGTTATTCAACTGCAATACCAACTACAGTTATACATGGACCGGACTAAAAGGCCGCCAAATGTTCGTCCAAGCTTGGCCATCTCACCAATTTAGCGAGATAGGCATTTACACAATGCTACATAGGCTTGCCCTTGTATTCTTACTTTTCCAACAAAGCTTTGGTTCTTTAGACCTTTCAGATTACATTAATAAAAAAAAATAAATTTAAAAAATAAAATTTAAACAAAATTATTTACATATGTACAAAATTCGTAACACTGGCCCCTTCTGAAGAACAGCATATCATGGGCAGCACAATCTCTAGACAGAAAGCCATTCTTATAACTTAAGGCAAATCAACGTAATACTAAAATAATAACTTCAATAAATAGCATAAATCCAATCAAGCACTAAATTATACTTGCCAATCTATGACACTCAAAAATTAGGAGAAGACAAAAAGATTTCTTAAATAATAAAAATATGTAAAAAGAAAATATACTTTTTAATAATGAATTAACTTTAAATTAATTAACTAATTATTATGTGGAAGTTCAGTCATTATTTCTTAAATGCTGATAATGCAAAAATACTTGCATGTAAAAAAACGTTTTATTACTGGTACCTTCCAATAATACAAAAATACTCGAATCAGTTTCCCTCATCATTAAATAATATTTTAACCACATAACTAACCATTGACTGCAAAACATGAAATGTAATTCTACACTTTGGAATTGTGTTAAGAACATCTAATGGCAAAATAAAGTGTGCAAAAAAGCTTCATCAAGGTCCGAAGAAAAAAATATACATATTTATTTCTTACGATAAACTTACAATAATTGGGAAATGTGTCCCTTGTCAAGCGAATTTTTTTTTTATTTATTATTATTTTGAAAGAGCTTTAAGCTTATGTTTTGCAGTATTATTTTCCGCATTGCCAATCAAAGTTCTCGCAGGAGCAGAAATTACTTTATTTTTCTCACACCTACTTTTAACAGTAGAAGTAATAACTATATCTCCAACTATTTAACGTACTGTATAACTTTCAACACACCCTTTAATCGTAATTCTAGAAGCATTTACTTCTTCCTTACAAAATGTAAGAAGTGGGTTCCACTGGTCGAGGATTCTAGATCAACATTTCTCTAAGATAACCAGTATGTATATAGATATTTCAGATTTTTCTTCAGCATTATGCAGCTATTGGAATTGTCTCAATTTTTCCTTCCTTTTAGAAATTTTGCCAAGATAACAATAAATATCAACAATATTTTCATCCACACTTATTGGCAAAGACGCTGAAGCTTTTTCAGCTGCTAAATTTATAAGGTGACAGGTGCTTTTCATAATTTGCAAATATGAATTTTCCTTTTTTAAGATGCCTACATCACTCTTCAAGTCTAGTATTCCTGGTGCATTGTCAGCACTAAGTGCTAAGCAATTACCATAAACAACTGCACTTTCTTTTAACATTTTAATAATTAACTGCACTATATATTAAAGCCTGTTGAATTTCCTTCTAAAGTGTGGACGACCATGGTGACTAGAGTTCAGGACAGTCCTTTCCGTTGAGCCAGTTTCTATAACCACACCTTGTCACCATCATTCAATCGATGTCCTGTTGTATTGGGTCTTCATCTTCTCCGTCACCAAGGTGACTGGCTCTCGTGCAAAATTCTTCATCACTTCAAACTGCACCTGGAGATCTCGAATGCACTCCTAAAGCCATGAAGCTGCATCACAAGGGCGATAAAATAAGAGATCACAAGGCAGATGAAGGTCACAACCGAAGTGCATCTGGGATGGGGAATAGATGGTAGCCTCATGGGCAGCACTGTGATAGACCAGAAAGAACAGTGGCAGCTTCTGGTCCCAGTCCTGTTGGTTTCTGGAAACCATCAATAAGAGGTTATTAAGCAGGTTCAATTAAAACCTATCCACCATTCTGTCTGATTGGGGACATAAAGGTGTTGCTTGGGTTTTGTCGGTGTAAAGTAGCTCGAAGAGTTCTTTACAGTTGAGATAAAATTCCTTCCTCGACTAGAATGTAACTGAAGAGGCACTCTGGAGCCCTGAAATCTAATGTTGTACAATTACCTATGTTACCATGACAGCCTCTTGATCAGGAAGAGGATACACTTCAGGCTACTTGGTGAAGTAATCGAGAGTGAGGATATATTTGTTGCCATCAGCAGTTTATAGCAATGGTTACACGATGTCAAAGGCAATGCATAAAAATGCTGTCATGCACTGTAATGTCATAGATTCTCTCAGCTGTCTTTTTCGGTCCTTTCTGACCCACACAAGCATCAGTACTTTGGAATCACTTCTGAATGCCAGCCCCTGCATCACTCAAGCACTCACAAACTCTATGCAAATTCTTTATGCCTAAGTGGTGTCCTGTTACGCTGCTATGACATCAGGGATCCAGGATCTTTGAAATATCTGCTGCCATCAGAATGCCTTGCATCATCCAATTCCAACTTCTGGTACAAGACGTTGTTTCACATATGGAGTGAGTCTCGGATATCTCAATATTGTTTTGCCGATGGACTATAGATTTAAATGTCCTGCCAGGTAGGTTTCATATTTGAAGAACTCCATTAAGTCAATTATGGGTTTAGTGTGGCCATCTTGCAACTGGTCCTTCCAGACTTCGTCAATCTATAGCTCTGAGTGAGATGATGTTGAATTCGTAACTTGACGCACAATTCGACAAACTAGTTTGTATTTCGATTTGACCCTGGAACAATATTAGCAGCTTTCTGGGCAGGGCATTGGCATTTCCATTATGATGATACCTTCTGATGGCTGATAGTTATGTCATATTCCTTGTGTCTGTGTATCCATCTGGCGCTTCAGGATTCTTAACGTTAAAAGCCAGGTTAGTGATGCATGATCTGTGTGGAGCAGGAATTTTCTGCCATAGAGATAATAATGGCAATATTCTACGGTTTTTAACTATGCAAAGCAACTCTTTCCTGGTCACAAAATAATTTCTCTCCAGTTTAGATAGACATTTGCTCTGGTATGCTACGACATGTTCTTGACCGTTTACTTCTTGGGACAAAACAACACCTACACTCTCATTGCTTGCATATATGTCAAGAATAAATGGTTTGCCAAGCTGAGGATATGTCAGGCCACAGATGTTAAAAGCTTTCTACAGTGTTTTTGAATGCACCCTCATATTTTTTGTTCACAAGAACTCTTACCTGCTCCCTGTCAGCTTGTCAAGGAGGCCTTGTGATGTGACAAAAGTCCTTCAAAAATCCCCAATAATAGGAGCAAAGCCTTAGGATACTTCGCAGGAGATGGATATTTCAAGAACGTGCCCAATCTTTAACTGCCAACACTTTTTCTGGATCCATACACACACCTTCAGTGTCCGAGGTAAGTCACTTGCTGTCTCAATAGTGAACATTTGGTGGGACTTTCAATTTCTGAAGCACCCTTTTAAGTTTTTCTTAATACCCATCGAATGTTTTCTCGATGATGATGTCATCTAGGTTCATCACACAGGCTTCAGAGAAAAGACCCCTCAGCACAGTCTCCATAAGCCACTCAAAACAGTCAAAGGGCATTACATAATCTAAATGGTATCACTTTCTTCTTCAAGCACCTTGCCTGGTAGTAAATGACATCTTTCCTCAATCCAGGGTTGCCACTCAAACAGGAGAATGAATTTCCCTGACTTTCCCAGGTGTGTTTTTAGAAAATTCCAGTCTATCCACGTAATGCAACTGTGGCTGTGCTAAGAGGTAAATTAATTATGGCACTACTTGAAAACACAAAAATTTGCCAATTACATATGACTCATAATCCCCAAAGCATTACTATTTCAACTATAATAGTTGTTTTCTTCACTGAAGATTGAGATTAGACTCTGTCCGATCTGGATTAAAAAATGTCTTTTTTTGCAGACATTTTGCAGCTAAACGAAAGAATCTATTTAATGCTATTTTTTAAATAAATTTAGGTATTTTATATGTATTTAGCAGCAGAACATAAGCAAAAAAATATGTGCATTAAATTTCGTGATGTTATGTCATTATACTGCTAGAATTAGCTTCAGGATTATGATATAGGAGAAATTTGAAAATATTATTTTCTAATAATAAATAAATTTAGAGGGAAGAAGCAACATTAAAATAATTAAAAACTGAATTATAATAATCAACGATATTTTGGCGATTATAATTATATTAAATGGTTAGCCTAAAAGACTGATAACTATTTTTTTTATTTTACTGCGAAATGCAAATAAGGCATTTATTAAAAAGGAAAAATAAAAAAAGTGTTTAAAAGATTTTGCGGTAAAATCCTACCATACGCTACAGCCTAGGCCCGATTTTGAAAATTGCTGCCAACACCAAAATGACCCATTTACTGCTCATTATAATGTTGCCAAATCCATAGCCTTCATGTTACCGTATACTATGATTAAACCGATTTTGTTTCAAACAAAAATACGTATTTTCTTTAGTTCAACATGCACTGCACATGCGAATTCGAGTCTGGATTCTCGAGGTTACTAGAAACCAAAGCTGCTTGAAACTTGCTTTCCCTTTCTGAAAGACAGCTGTGAAAATTGGCTCTGTACCAGCTGCCCGTATGACGCTAACGTACGCCAAGAAAGGGAACGCTTCCAAAGTCGGCGCAATACTCGCCTTTTTTTGGGCGATCGCTGTATGAAATTCCCCGACTTTTCCAGATTTTGACTAAAATGTTTAAATTCCCTGAATTTTTTTGTCAATTTTCGAATTCCCTGACTTTTTCCGGTTTTCCAGGTAGCATGGTAACCCTGTCAATCACCAGGGTGCATCTACCTGACAATATCCACTCTTTAAATCAAGTAAAAAAAAAAT
>KK115843.1:348118-362487 GCA_000611955.2 Stegodyphus mimosarum | reverse complement strand
AAATCTTTAAGTACACAAATCAGATTCTGGCAGAGTGTGCCGGCCATTGTCTCTTTTCCTTGTATCATTAATCATAACGTGCAGCTTTCTCATTCCTTTTTTATTCTACTTTAAAGTTTTCTTTTAAAATTGCAATTTTTAAAAGATGCATTGCACCAAATAGAATATAAAATACACAAGCCTAGTATCTAACGATTACTCTGCAATTCTGTAAAGATCATAACACACGCTACCATGAAAAAATAGCATCGAATAAAATATCTACACAACTAATTAGAGAAAGAAGTAAAATTTACCATGCCGCTGAAATACAAATATGCTTGCAAACAACAAGTGGTGCCATTCATAATGAGAGAAATATAAACAACATAAAGATGTATTAAATGGTTATTGCATTACATTTAGTATTTAGTGTGCTAATTTAATAAATTAGTAGCCACCACCATTTATCCGTATGGGAAACAAGTGTTGTATCTATCTGCTTAGAACATTAGAACAGTTCAAGATTATAAAATGAAATTTACTGTGGTTCTTGGTAACTTTTAAACAGGCTTAAAGCAAAACTAGTTTTCTCAAACATCACAGATTATGCTTAAGCTGCTTTCAAGAAACAGAAGAAATTCTTTGCATTTAAAAGAATTACTTAATACTTCATTATGTTCAGGAATTTTTAACATACTACTGTCTCCAGTATTCAATTACAAATACAAGTAACAAACATTTCATGATGATTTATTCATTAGGGTATAAGTTGGTCTTTCATGAATTAATCATATCAAATGCATTTACACTGCTACAACAAAACTATAATAGCACAACTTTTTTTTTATTACTGCAAGAATCCTGAACTGTTCAAGCTAATGCAAAACTTGATATTCCAAACGCCAACTTTCAAAATATTTTGGCACTTTTTTGAGTAGAAAATCTATTAATTGTAATGTATCAAAAAGAGAAGCACTGAATGAATTATAGGACAAGACACTGAAATTTAGACAAATTCAGAATAGTTTGAAATGAATAGTATTGGATAAAATCTAGTATTTAAATAGTTTTCTAATGCATATATTTTTTTATTTCTAAATTACAAAAATGGATTAAATGAACAAAATCGCAAATCACAAATTTTTGTGAACTTGTGGGGAAAATACCAACAGGAAGAAACAACACTTTTCTAAAACGGAGCTTAAAAAGTGATTATCTAACAGAATGTTTCACTTTAAAGTGACCACTAGCCTAAGGATCCTTAATCAAGCAGTATGACAATTCATTCAAAAGTTTCTCAATTTCATTAGAATAAGTATAGCCTAAAAGTAGTTTTTATAAGTAAGCTCACTGATTTACCTTAATGAAATAAATGGCAAGCTAAGATTAAATTTTTCTTATTTATTAACTTGCAAGTGCATAAGTTTTAACTTATAAAATGTACATAAGACTTTAGAACATTCCCAAATGTTATAATGAGTGTTGCATTCACTAAATATATGTTTGCAATAAAATACCATGCTTTAAGAACATCCAGATACTTTAACAGATTTCGAAATTAATGCTTCAGTAAAATGCTGATTAATATGTATTCTGATACAATGAACTGTTTTTAAGTGTTTCTACAATTTGTATAAATGCAAAATAATTCACTGTACACATACAGCATCAATATCAAAAAGAACTTTTAATCCATTCAATTTTCATCACTTTTAGGAGTAATATTCACTGCCTTTTGCTGAATATGCAGATTCAGACACTGTGCAATTATGTATAACATAGAAATGTTGAAAAGTACTTTCCAGCTCATTTTTTGCGTGTACATTGTTTTCCAAAATTTAAAGAGAACGTGTCATTAAACTTTGAATGATTATTAAACTCAGTCCTTATCAAATGATGCATTTTCAACAGATTCAAATTTTCCCAAGAGAAACCACAATGCTCCATTTCTTTTTCATATGTACTAGCTGTATTATTCACAGAACTTTTGAACAAATTATAAATATATTTTAAAAGAAATTCCCAACAACCTAATTAACAAAAATCAATGTGTAGCACACATTTATGATACATGAAGGAGATTCAGACGACATCATGCTTTAAGCGAGATCACGTAAACACATAAAATATCAATTACTTACCTGTATAAACTAATGACATTGGTTCAATGATGTTTGATGGAAGAGGTGGTCTATCATCCCAAATTAAATCAACCAAATTTTGAGACACTGCATGCAAAGAATGTCCGGACATTTCTAACTTGGAAGACAACTCAATCCAATCTTCTAAAATTAGAGATACATTTTGAGGCAAGATATAACATATTTACTTTTCACATAAATGAAAATGTTTAAATCTCATTCTTTACCAGATATTTAGAAAGTTATTTATTCTTATTTATTATGAAAATTTAATAACAAATACATGCACTGCATGCATAAATATTATTAACCCAGTCTTTGTTTTCTCAACCACTGCTTGTTGTTGCCCTTTTTTTTTATCCGTTAGTCACTGTTACACAGCCTTTATTTTCACAAGTGTTAACCAGCCTAAAGAAAAATCAAGTTTGTAAAAATCACAAAATCTAACATTTTATCTGCTTCCCCAAGTCCTACATTAATGGTTATGAAACTCCTATTCTCCTGATAAAAATAGTATACAAAGAATGTCACTCAAGTATAGTAAAAATTGACTATGATAATTGTTTTTAAAGTTTCAGTAAATTTTACTTTCACATAATTTAGAAAATTCAGGGGCTGTATGCAAATTGCAGACAGAAATATTTAAATTTGTAGGTAACTAAAAATATATCACCTTTTCTTAAAAAAAAATCTGATTTTAACATAATAAGTAATAAGCACTTATTATGCAGACTGTTCTGAAAACCTTTTATGAATACAATTCTTTTAAGCACAAAACAGAAATGGCAACAGCCCACTGCAAAACAGTCCCTTAAATAAAAGAATCAATTTACGTATCCTTTTGAGTAGAAAGAAATATTAAACATGAAACAATACTTTTTATTAATGAAAACTGTACAATAGGCCAAGACTTTTTTAAAAAAAAATTAGAAACTTGAAAAAAACTCTCTTGTCCCATTGCAAGATATTACAAACATCAACAATTACAACAGTCTTATAATTCTCTAGATTTCAAAGTACAGAATTAGAAAAATTGAAATCCATGAAACTGAAAGACAGACTTAATGCTAATATTAATGAAAACAGACACCATTATAATTTTGAAACGAATTCATAAAACCAGAAATTTTAAGGCAAAACTCAGGTTCCACTAAGCCAATATCTTTAGCATAAAATTTGTTTGAAATATCTAACCACAGTTACTACACATTATTGTGTCCATAAAATATGGTGTTCTTCAACCCTTTTAATATTATTGGTGTTCCATATGCACTCGCAGCTAATGTATGACTGAGTAGGTCTCTGCAACTTCCTGAATCCTTTTCATTAACTTCTTTTCTCAAGAAACCCTAGCAAAAGTAATCTAATGAGTTTAAGTCAAGCGATCGAGGTTACCTTTACCCCATATAAACTAATATTAGTTCCAACTGTACTCTTTCTGAATATCTTGAATGTATATAAAAAAGTGAAATGCAAGTTTAACATTGATATTATCACCCTCTCAACCCTTAAATAACACCTAAATGTTTTGCTTATTGCTCTAAAAACAGATCAAATGTTTAAAAATTAATATCATAATGTTTGTATTAAAAAATCTCGAAATTATTGCTTAAAAAAACAGAAACAAAGATTTATTTATACCAAAGGCAAACCTAATTTCTTTGAAATCGAGAAGATATTTTTATTTATAAATTTCTTAGCTCCAGTTTTGCATGATTACCATTCAAAATACAATGCTTGAAGAAGAAATCTATATTGTATTGGAACTGATATTGCTTGTACTAATCTGTAAACAATTGTTTATGCGATATCCTTAAATCACATAAATTTTTGCTTTCATAAATCAGATGAAAAGTTGCATTTAAAATACATCCCTTTTCAAATCAGCAATCTACATATAATCTTAAAAATGCCTTTTTTCCACCCCCGAAATTATGATATTCAGTCATGAAGTTTTATGTTACTGGAATATTTAACTTTAATAGATGTTTTAAAAATAAGTATTCAAATATTATGCTAAATCTTAAAATTATAGGTAATAATTAAGGTAAAAAGAAAACACTTAAAATTATTATTTGCATGTAAATTAAGAACATATAAAAATGTTGAAAGTTTTAAAGATTTTTAATTTATGACAAAAGCAGAAAATTAGAAATAATACAAAATGCAATCAAACTATAACTATTGCTCTTTAAATGTTTCAACAATATCACAGAAGGATTGAAAATTGCACCAGATAATTGTTAATATCCAATTTTTTTAAGAGCAGTTTAATCAATCTGCACTGAAATGTAGGTGATAATCAATGACACAAAGATTTAGGTAACTTACATTAAAAAATGCATAATTTAAAAAAAAAATTGAGTAAATTTTAAAACCAATTTATCTGACAATAAGTCTTTCAGGAGAAAATACTTTTACGTTTTGCAGCTGTACCCTGCAGCATTGAGACGGTCTTCACGGAGAAGCTAGTCATTTGCAACTTTTTGACAGCTCACATATATGGGTACTAATGTCTACAGTAGCAATCATCTCACTTAGTTGGAATCATTAAAGTAAAATTCTCGGAGGGAAGGAAAATAGCAAAAGGAGTAGATGGCATTTTCCATAGGTTTAGAGCTATCTTCGAGATATTTTATGGGAAGTTCAGTCCAGAATTAGTGACAGTTTTAAAGGTATTTGTAGAAAATAACTCGACAGACTAAGGGTTATTAAATATGATGGTCTGAGTTTAAACTAAGTATTTTATGTAAATGATCATGAATAATTAATATATTATGTTAACATTTTTAAATATTAGCCTGTGCAGAGCTTTCAAAGCGGCATTTGATGAAAAGAACATCATTTTATCCTCTAATAATTAGCGATGGAATCTCCTGTCGATTCAGAATAATCTGTTTATCCTCATATTTCATACAATTTTAAAAAAAAAATTATTTGTTGGTTTTACACTGAAATCTACACAAATTTAGAAAGATGGCATAAAAGTATACCAAAAGGAAATTTTGTGAACTTACCATAGGATATTAAAAGAGGATCAATACCAACTTTACTTCCAACAGGCAGCACCTAAAATAAAAATATCTCATATTTAAAATTACAAACATACAATAAAAAAACTGCACTTTTGTTTAACTTGTCCCTTGATCAATTTGCTTAATACAAATATTAAAATAATATTAAGACACCTTAGCAATTTTATTTATTCCACCATTTTTCAAGTAATTTTTTTATGCCTTTCAGTTTATAATATGATAGCTTTTTGAAAATCTTGGCATACTCTGGTACACTTCCTTTAACTACTTGTCAGCATTACAATCTATGTGTTTGCAGTGCAAGACTTGGAAAGCAGTGCTACAGAAATCGACTGGCATTGTTTCAAAAATACTGGCCTTTGCTTGATGTCAGATTCCAGGCACACTCATTCCAGTTATTGAATAGTGGCTGCTAGCTCAGGTTGATTCTTTTCTTTGGCTAAGTAACTGCCTGCTACCTCCATTAAGGAATCATTCCAATTTCATCTATCTACAAAATTGATTAATTTGCATCCTTATTTTCCTTTACTTAATACTTATTTTTGCCCCACTGAAGAAAGTTAAGCAATTTCTGTAGTTATCACCGTGCAAATAGCACTGCCTGTTGCAGAATCAAAATCATATAGCTAACGACACTGAGGATAAACTAACATAATGAGATACAATCACATATGTTGGTAAGTGGCTAGTATATGTGCAAAACCAATCACCATACTCTGAAAAATAAAACACTGTTTATTCCCGATTCTATGTTTAATTTCATATCCCATTTCTTAAAAAATAGGAATTATGCGGGGAAATAAGAGCAAATGTCAATAACATTTTTACAGGCTTTGTATCATAATAAACCAGAACAAAATAAAGTGAAATATGTTTTCCAATATTACTCTTTTATTACTTTGGTGAATCTGAAATATTTCTTCGAAGGAAATAAAGTATCAGAGATGCAGCAAGGCAAATCTGTCTACTACAGCTAAGGACTAAAATGTTTCAACACGGATTTCAATCACTTCTTAGAGAAAGAGAAGATAGTCCCACTAATAAGAGTTTCAAAATAGTGAGGTTAATAACTTTCAACCATTTTTGTTTTAAAATCGTTATTTTATGATGAACTGTGTACATGGCAAAAACTCATTTTCATATTCATCTGATAAACAGTTTAAATACTTGCGAAAGCAATAATTATTTTACCTATTAACTGACATGAAAGTAAATAAATAATTCATTTAAAGCTAGGTTATATAATTATGGTACACCACTCCATGGTAATTTGGCAATAGAAGTATGCTTTTGTGGCTTTGCATTAACATTACACATGATGAAAATTATACCTCCACCACAGAGAAAAATTATTCAGCTATCAAGAAGCAAACTCTGAACATTATTATTAATGGTCTCTTACCCTGGCTAGTGATGGGACATCAATGCTTATGAGCCTGCTATTTACAACTTAATAAATTAATTTGGGATTACGATTAAAGATATTTATTTATTTTTACTATTTTATTATTATTATTATTTATTTATTTACTTTTAGATCTGATTTAAAATACACTTCTGAAACTTTATGTAAATGCTATCTAAAACTAAGCAGTGAATCTCCGTGTCCCAGCAAAAACAAGTCAGTGTCAGGAAAGGAAAATTATAACATTTAAATGTATTTAAGATAGTAGCATAAAAACATAAATTTTAGACTTTTTATTTGTTTTTAATACAAATGGATATATTATTTATAAAAATTTTGTAATCAAAGGCTGGCTAAAGACCATAAATTTGCACTGTATAATACAAGGCAAAGATTCAAAACTAGATTAATTGGTACATAAAGCAAACCTGTGGCCATAAATAATATAGTTTCAACCTGCATAGAAAAGGTTACTAGTCAGGATTTCATAATATGGTTTTCTTTATACGTAGCATAATAGTGCACTTTCTTCAAAACACTCAACACTCATATTCACTCATGAACACTCATGTCGGTCATCAAAATAAAAAATATTTAATAACTAAGTAATAACTCCCTGTAATCTAGATGCAATGAATAACACCTACAGCACAAAAAAAGTAGTAATATGCGCATTTTCTTAATTTGATGATGCATGATTTTGTTCTAAAACACAGTAACAGACAAATACTACTAAAGAAGATATCAGATTATTTCTATTCTGACAGACTATTCTATTCATGACAGCCAAGTGGGATAGTGGTTAGCTGCATAAGGGCTGCCATACCGAAGGGCCTGGGTGCAAATCCCGGAGGAGGCATGGATGTTTGTAAATGTAAAGTGTCTGTGATGCATGGAGACACTCTAAATATGCGGCAAGCTGAAAGTCCTCTTGAGAGGGTGATAGGGGAAGAAGGATATCACTCTCTCTGACCTGTCCCCTTGGAGTGTCCTCGATCAAAATTGCGGGTGGAACTGAGCAAAGTTGTACTGCCATCTGTATGGTGCACAAGGCTTTTGCCAATGACCAGATGCTATTTTGCACTCCCTACCATGATGAATTTCGTAGACTTGTTCTGATGTTACTGCCAGACAAGTGAGATACGTCACAAGAGATTTATCACAGATACCTTGCCTTTATTTTCTCTTTTCCTCAATAATTTTTTAAGTTTTCTTTTCTGCAGCATTAAACTAATAACTATTTTAACACACTAAAAAATTTTAAGTGATTTCACAAAGAACTATTTTTCAACAAGACAAGAGCATTTTTTAAATTATCAAAATTAAATCTCAATCAATATCTATTGAAATTCATGAATAGAGTAGACAGATAGCATAAATATTTTAAATAAGAGAGGAATGACTATCAGATTAGACTTTTATGTGCAATATATTCAGATTTTGCCTCAATAAATTATTTTCCTTTCCAATTTTTTCCTATCTTTCTTTATTATTATTTCCAATGTAGTGTCCTTTTAGTTCCAAAAAGTTTAAGCAAAATACATAAGATAAAGGAAAGGTGAAAACAGAAATCATATTATCATGCGGTTAAAAAAAGGGGGGAAGACATCAGTCTCTTGTTTAACATTAGCCTTTAAAAGCAGTTGAAGGCTGAAAGGGCAGGGCAAAATAAGATGTTTGATATCTGTAACTACAGCATTACTATAGTGAGGACATCAGAAACTATTCAAATCACTAATGTCATTCAGATGTGCACCAAGGTAAACATGTTTACCTTGACAGCAGCAACAGTATTTGCATTCAAACAGCTGAATGTTAGGTTGGTTATGTTAGGTTATTCAATTATGGCAAAGCACATGAGGGCTATCTGCCTAAACGGAGGGATGCCTTTGTGGAGGAATTTCTAAGGGAAACTGGCTCGTATACACGTTACACATGGGGAAAACCACGAAAACGCCTATGCAGCCAGCCCGTTCGCGGGATTCGAACCTCGGACCGAACTACCAGTGTTCAGCGTCTTTACCGCTCAGCCGCTTGTGGGTCAAAACAAACAGCTGAATGATAACTACTGTTTAAAAGCTTGTCCTTCATACATTCATTATTGTTGCACACACAGAAGTCTGATCATTTAAAGGCTGCTCATATATGATTTCTCACTTTAAAATGAATAAAACAGGAATATTATTCAACAGCTGCACATGCCTTTATTTTTTACACTATACAAATCCACGCTCAAAATAAAACAGGTATAAAATATTCCAATAGTTTGGTCATACGTAATTGGAAGACCAAATGCGTAGCTTCACAGAAAAGTAAATGAACAGAAACCTTTGATAAAACACAAAATTTTTCAGCAGACATTCATGGCCCTTTACTTTACAGAACACAAACCAATACATAAAGTAAATAGATATTCTCTAAAATCCCATTTTGAAATTTGGCTGTCCAATAGTCAAATGATTATGTCACAGGATTTTATTTATAATTTACACCGGCACTTAAAGCAGATTGTCTGCAATAAGATTTTGTGATTCCTTAGACCTAACAATAAGATCCAACCATTTCTGCTTAAATCATCATACCTTAAACAACAGACCTAATATGTTCTATCATCAAACTAATCATGATTCTGCTTGGATTTCAGCCAATGTAACAGCAGAATTACATCTTAAGCCCTTAATTCATAAGAACTCTGACATTATTCCTTAAACTATATCTGAAGAAATATAAATCTACGAAACGGTACGGAGAAACGTCTTCCATATTTAAACTCATAATTTTTCTCCAAAGTATGTACATGAATCTGTTCATCCACAAATATAGAACAGTAAAAGAATAAGTTGCTAACAGAAACTACTAAAAATAGGATTTTTGATAACCAGCAAATGGACTTTCTGAAGAAGTTTTAAAACTTCATGAAATCTCCAAAACAGTGCTGCATTGCCAAACAGGACAGTTCAATAGTTTTTTATATTTTAACTTTTGAATGTATACTGACTCAGTAATTAATGTTTTGTAATATTATGAGCTTCTAAACGAGCGAATGTATTCTCAATTTTTTTGTGTGCTGCTGTTATTTCTAATAATGTCAACGTTTTCTCATAAGTACTTAATGTTTTTCAGTACAACAGCAATTTGCACTTACTTGAATTCAACTGAATTTGAGGGGAAAATACAGCTGACTTTACACTCTCAAAATTAACTGTTAAATTTCTACAGAAAAATAGAGAAACAAAAAAAAAAAATTAAAAAAAAAAAAAAAAAAAAAAAAAAAAAAAAAAAAAAAGAATAACATTTGAATGAAAAATATGCTTTTTAGTCCAAAGGGGCTTTGTCCCTGAAGGACTATTGTTTTTATTTTGCGATTTTGCGTTAGAAAGATTAAAAGTCTGAATCACTTTTCAAACTGTTGCCACAAAATATTGCGGCCCTGTATTGTAATTAAAGAAATTAAATAATGAAGAATCTGCATAAATATATATACATTTCTCCAAATGTGTTAAAACAACGATACCTATAGAGCCATTCAATTTTTATTAACGTACGTTTCCACCCAAATATGCACATCTAGAAGACCAAAATTTGGAATTTGTTTTATTATCTATTTCATATTTTCTAAAATTTTAACAAATTTTTTATGAACAATTTCTAACGATTTAAAAGCTAGCAATGGCAACACTATGAGGGAAGGGGAGACCTTTTTATCTAAAACACATGGAACTATGTATCAGAAAACCTAAAGATACACTCATTTTTAAATTATTTTGCGATATTGCTGTTGAACTGAATTTTATGGTATAAGTGCGAAGAACATGATATTTAATAAATAAAGGTAATACACAAAACATTAAAAAATGCCCCTTTGGATATAATTTAAAATCGGAAACCTTTCAGATTTTTTTTAAAAAGACATTTCTCTACGTAATGTCACCTTTTCAGATTTTCCAGAAATAAATTGCAAGTATAATTTTGTCAGTGAAATTTATTAATTAGGTATTTTATTTTAGATTTAATATGCCCAGATTTATTGTATTCATTTAGTGACAAATTTAGCTTTATGGTTTTATATTTTGCTGATTTTTGTATTTAATTTCTGTAACAAAAGCTTTGTGTTATAAGTAAAATTTCTACCTGAATAAATAAATGCTAGCTAGAACACTATTTTCAATTTAAATAAATAAACATCGTACACAAATCTAACTCATGACAGAGGGTTAGAAGTTCTTTAATAAACTTGTTAGATCAGAATATACACACAACATTTGCCTTTCAAAACACTGCACTCTTTTCTTTGAAGTTAATTATGATAAAATTCTTTACACTTTATTTTGTTAGCTTATATATATTCATTCAAACACAAATTGCTGCTTCTCCCTTTTAATTTTTTTTTTTTTTTTTTTTTTTTTATTTTTGAAAATTGCAAATGACTTTTAACTTTTATCCAACTTGATAGAGACAAAGAGATTTCCAGAGAGATATTTATAGAATATTTACAGAGAGATAATGTTCAGACTTTTAATTCTGAACTATGTATGTCTTTATTTGGTGGTATAAATCCATAAAATGTAGTCCAGATATTGTTTGAAGATTATACAGCAGATGCTTGAAATTAACAAATTTACACAGAATGATATTAAACTGAAAATATGATTTACGCGGTTTTTAAAAAACATGCAAGTGCAAAGGAAATTACAGTTGATGAAGTATCAGAAGAAACTTTTACATCATCAGCTGAAGAGATTGGCTCTGAAGATTAATCAGATGACATATTTGAGCGTAAATTAACAGTTGTTTCATCATATAAAGAATTTCATTAATAATAAAAGCAAAAATTATTAATCATGAAATGGTCAAAAGGGGGTAAAATTCTTCATAATGTAAGAAATACTCAAAAAGAATCAAATTATAACTGGTAGTGTGTTCAAAATGACACTAAGCAGGTTCAAAATTTATAGCATTTTTATTTTAAAAGACAGGGAGAATTTTTTAAAGGAAATGTATTTACAGTACCCATGGGAGAATACCCCCAAACCCTGGTGCAACCACTCTGTTCGCTCATTTGAACATGTGATTTTAATGCTCTACCACCAGCAGCCTTGTATTATTGAGTATTTTGCAATTTAATTCAGATCACTAACTGCAATTGGTGTGAAACAAATAACTAATTTAATATTTTTAGTTACTGCACTTTCTTTTGTGCTTTACATTCAATCTGTAATCCCTGTATTTGTTATTAGGTTCAGTTCACTAATTGCAGCTTGTGTGAAATAAATTACTAATTTAATCATTTTTAACTGCAATTTATTTGTTCTTTACATTCAATCCGTAATCAGTAATATTTATTATTACATAAAGTAGTAGTGTTCGTATCATGCTACAATGAATTTCTTTTATTTGGACCTAATTTTTCAAGGATTAAATTTTTATCAGTACATCTTTTATTTTACATTCATATGCACTGACATCCAAAAGATGTTTTGTCCACTTTTTATCTCTGTAATCATTATTTTACATTTTCAGCGCAAGAATCAATCAGTTTGGTGACTTCCTAAATTTTCACATCTGCATGTTTAAATATAAGAAATACCATCTCCAAATCTGATAATTTCTTACAATTTTCAACTATCTATGTATTGAATATTAGCAGCTAATTTTTTTTACTATTATATATTACTCACAATTTTTTTATTGCACCAGACAGAGGGGAGAAGATTTTTTTTCCTATAACCTTTTTATTTGAAGAGAATATTGTTCAACATTCATTTAGCCAAACATTGCAGTCTGTTCTTTGAACTATAAACAAATTCTTAATGTTTCCTTCTTTACACTTTTTTCATTCACCTTAACATACTTTCATGAATAGTGTTTTTTTTTTTTTTTAAATTTTTAATTTTTGCAAGCTACAAATAACAAATACTTTTATTTCAGTCAACTTGACTGCCTAAAAAGCTAATGGTTGACTTTTAAACATACTCTATTTTTACTGAGTAGTATAAATACACATAATGTGGTCTGGGTGTCGTTTCAAGATTAACTACTGACACTTGAAATTGACATATTTTGCACAAGAAGCTATTAAACTGAAACTTTCGGTTTCTGAGATTTTAAAAGAATATGCTAGTCCAGAGGTGGGGAACCTTTTTACCATTAGAGGCCACATTTAAATTAGGCAGCAATAAGAGAGGCCACATTTAAATTAGGCAGCAATAAGAGAGGCCGCATAAGCTGATTGACCTAAGAAAGTGACTTTTGTGAAATTATTATAGTTTTTCTATAGATTTAACAATTTATTGCATTATATAGAAAAAATAAAATATAATACTACAAAATTTTAAATATAATATTCATATAAAATAATATAAAAATATTATAAAAAAATACAATAAAAAATATTTTTTTATTCACTAAGTTAGTGACTTATTTGGCTTTGTTTTTGGTTTGACAGTAATTGTATATTTGGATCAAGCTTCGTAACACACAGCTTTAATTGATCCTCTAAATGTGCATCTGTAATTTGCGTTCTTAAATTTGTTTTTATTTTTGACATGAGAGAAAATGTTGTCTCGCAACAGTAGGTACTTCCGAAGCAGGAAAGTAAACGGCGAGCATGTTCTCGAAGGCATGGATATTCAACAGCATTTTTCCAGATTTCTATGGGATCCTTTTTAGCGTTAAAAAGGGATTTGATGATACTATCTTCCCCTAAATCAATTAACTCCATTTGTAGTTCTGCAGGAGCCTCGGATATATCTATTAAATGTGGTTCAAATGCCAGTTTCATAGCAGGAGTGTGCTCGTCAAAATCAGAAAATCTATTAGTATACCCTTCTATTAAACAATCCAAGACACCTACATATTCATCGAATATTTTATTTTCACAGTTCTGCTCATTTAACATTTTAGCTAGCTCCGGGAAGTGTTGTGCAGATATTTCTGATCGACAAAGCAATGTTTTGAAAAATGATAATTTTTTTCTAAACGCTTGGATCTTTTGCCACATTTCATAACTATACCTCGTTTCACCTTGCAGGCAAATATTTAAATTGTTTTCTTTTGTCATCATATCAGACAAAAATGCAAGGTTTCTGAAAAATACTTCATCTGATAGATCACATTGTTTTCCTTGTTCTTCATAAAAGTTTAAAATTTGTCGTCGTAAAGACAAAACTTTTATCAAAACCTAACCTGTTGATAGCTAGCAAACCTTGCAGTAGTATGGTGGGTCAACACTATACGTTTCCTCATCTAAAGAGAGCATCTGCCGAAATTCACGATGACGCATTCTATTTACGCGAATATAGTTGACAATGGCAATGGTTCTATCCAGAGTGTCTTGCAAAATGGTAGATTTTGCGCAAAGATTTTGCTGATGCAAAATGCAGTGAAATGATATCAATTTTTTCAAGTTTAAGTTTTCCTTTTTTAACAAAGCAACGAATCCTTCTTTTTTGCCTCTCATGGAAGGTGCCCCATCGGTGCAGACACAGACTAAATTACTGACATTCAATTGTAATTTATTACATACTTCTTTGAAGTTTTCGAAAATATCGGCTCCGCGAGTTCTTCCAGTTAGTGTACCCAACGCAAGTAGTTCTTCTTAACATTGAACATCTTTAGTTATAGCACGAATAAAATATAAAACTTGTGCAGAATCTGTTTTATCATTGCTTTCATCTAAAGCAATTGAAAAATAAACATCTTCATTTTGTATAATTTTGTCAATTTTCTGTGTTAACTTTTTCACTGATTCGAGCTGTCATTCTTTTACTGTTTCAACGTCACTGAATGGTTGGCCCCTTTTTCCAA
>KK115843.1:295601-347727 GCA_000611955.2 Stegodyphus mimosarum | reverse complement strand
TGTACCTGTTATAAGCACGCACTGTTAACTACAGTTTGCTGAAGATCGCAACAGGGAAGCGTTGAGAGATGCGAGTCAGAGAAGCCAAAGCAAGGTGTGACACTCAAATGGGAGATCTGAAACCGAGTTTTGTTTACTTCTTAGACAATGTAGTTAGCGCTGCTAGCTGTGGGCCAGAGCCTCGCTCATGCGTGTTAGAGTCCGTTTCAGACTAGTATTCTGACGTCATGTTACAATATGACTGTCTTTGGCGGGATTTTTCGCGCAACTGTCATGGCGTTGATGTACAATAGTTGTTTGAAACGAACTCTACCATTTTGTACTAGGTGGCAAAGGGCCGCACAAGAACCTCGCGGAGGCCGCAGGTTCCCCACCTATGTGCTAGTCTAAAAGAATTATGGTTAACTACATAACGAAAAAAAAAAGCCTCTCCTCATCAGCTGAAAACCTTGGCTTTGAAACTGAATCAGATGCAATAATTATAAGACTACTATTCAGATATAATCTGGAAGAATGAAAATAAAAAGATGGAATTACAGGATACTTTTCATAAGGAAACCAAGTTTTACTGCACATCAGATAAAGTCAAGAATTTAGAAAGTTAAAAGATTGAGATGCTGTATTGCTCTATATTGAACTTCACTAGAAGTTAGGTTATTTGAATGTGGCAAAGCATACAAGAGAGGCTAAGGGAAGAGATAGCTTTGTGGAGGACTTTCAAAGAAAAACTGGCTCATATTCACTTTACATGTGGGGAAAGACATGAAAACCTACTGCAGCCTGTTCATTTGGGTTCAAACCTACGAAAGATAGATGAGTGCTAGTAGTGTAGACTATTTAATAGTAGATTTTTAAAAGCTAACATATAGCACAGTCCATTCTTGATTAGATTTTCTAATGACTGGGTAAGTTTATTTGAGTGCAGCAAAGCATACAAGAGCTATCAGACTATGGCACGGAATGCCCATATCCATAAAGGACTTTATGAGGAAAACTGCTCCAATTCATGTTACAGAAGGGAAATATCACATTCATGCAGCCAGCTCATTCACCTGGGTTCAAACCCAGATCAAACTACCAGTATTCAATTGGCTTATGTAAATATAACGTATAAGACCCTACCTTACCATATGTGACTCATTTGGTTCTATTATTATATTATCATTTATGTGAAACAATAATTAAACATTTGGAAGGTATTAAATTATCTGTCAGGATGTATGCAATTAACATATAACAATGAAGAGGTAAATGAACTATCATGATACTTTATGTAATAAAATGTTTTAAAGTAATTATTTTTAAAACGGAATTAAAAAAAGAAAAAAAAACTGCACTGAAATGCAAGCCCTAGAGCATTTTCATTCTGTAGGCTACTCACACTTTTGAATCTGCTAATAAATGATGAATCAAAAGTCAAACAACATACACACATTCTTTTCTTCACCAAAACTTCAGGCAATTCTGTATATCCAGTTTAATACGTAATAACCATTATATATAGAACATAACTATATGGCAATGTAAAACTGAGTACTTCAATCCTTATATAGAAAAAGTACAGAATACAATGTATAACTTATGAATTATATAAGTCTAAATAAAAACTACAACATGAAAAACATTTTTGAATTTTAAATTTGTTTTATTTGATAATTTGACATCATGTTCTTACTATGACATACATAATCATCAAAGAACTGCAAAATTAAATATAAATACCAGATTTGTTTTATAATTCATTTAAAGGTAAAAACTTATTAAACTAGAAAACAAATTCTCACAATAGAATGTACCTGAAACTGAGGGAAGAGAATAGTTACGAAGAATCAAGAATTTAAGCCTACACTTGGAATTCAGTGCAGACATCAGACATAACAATTTGAACACAAGAGCAATAATGCATCACCACACATATTTTGAACCACAAAACTAGACAATGATAACGCTTGTGTACTTTACAGAAAACGGAGATTTATGGCAAAAAAAAATTCTCACAGTTTTAAAGTATTTTGAAAGATGGTGACCAAAACATATTGACGGTATTGAAATCTATACGGTATGTGGCTGCACAGAAACCTGATGTAACATAAAACTTAAAAGCTCGAAACTATTACAAATTAACATAATTATAAAAAGATTATCAATTTAATTCTTCAAAATTTTTTAACTTGTTAATATTGTTAATATTTTTTTCTTTTTATCTTTTGATTTTGTTTAAATTTTTTGTTGATACTGGAATCAAAGAGCGATAATTTTCAAAACCAAACTCAATAATGAAGATTAACTTACAGGTTTGATCCTGTTACAGAAGACTAAATTTTGCATGGTTAGCAAATGAAAATTATGCATGCACCAAATTAGATATTTAAAGAACTCCCACAAAAATTCAAGCAATAGATTTGTTCTTCAAGTATAATTTAATCTTGAACTTCCCTATAAAATCTCTTTAACACAGACAGGGAAAAACTGAAAATTTCTGAAAGGGGACTTTTATTTCAATTCATAGATTGGCACCCAAACCCATCATTGGCCTTCCATTTAAAGGTAAAACCTTTAAATGTTTAGTTCTTCCATCAAGTGATAAAACAGCAGGAGGCAGAAGAGATAACCAAAAGCTTCAATCATATATCACAAGATACTACGGAAAAAGCAATAAAATTCCAGTAGTATAATGTAAGAAAGGATTTTAAACAAAACTGAATTGTAGATAGCTATGTATTCAAAATAAAACAAAGCACATGGAAATTTTAGAGAATTTTTATTTGAAAAAAAAGGGAAGTTTTTTTGGAAATTTTAGAGAATTTTTATTTGAAAAGAAAGGGAAGTTTTTTTATGGCAATGTCTTGCATTCACTTACCCATATGGAGAGCCAAATAAACTTCCATGCAGCCAGCCCATTTACCATGATTTTATCCACATCAAACCAGCTGCTTTCAATGGTTTCACCATTTGGTAGCAGTGGCCTTGCATTTTTGAGAATTTTTTTAATTCCGATTCAAATCCCTAACTACCAACCACTTCAAAAAAATATGTATCTGTTTTGATCATTTTTTTACTGCATTTCATCTGTGCTATACATTATATCCATAATCAGCACATTCATTGTCACATAAAGTATATATTATTTGCACTGTGTTAAAATTAATAAAATTTGAGATGCATTCACACAATAAAATTATTCCATTTAGTTATGAAAATATATATGTCTCGTTTTAATCATATGTACTGCTGGAAAACAATATCACAAAAGCAGCAATTAGGTAAACCTTAAAACTTTCATTTCATTTTCAACTTATATCAACATCAAAGAAGTTTTCATCAGAGTACTCAAGTACAATTTTTTAATCACAAAGACACATAATAAACAAACTAATATATTTAAAAGAAAAATCTATTTTGTGCTCAGCACAGTACCATGTACCTCACTGTTAGGCTAAAGGACTTTTTTAAACTTCTGAGCATTGATTCTCCCATCCTTACACTTCTGCAGAATTTGCTGTTATGTTATGCTAATATATTGATCTCCTCCCCAGAATGTATACATTGAATGTGTGTTTTATATGCACTGCATTCGCAAGGTATAGCAAACACTGTATTAGTAAAATTGTGACTCACCCTTGACAGCCATTCATGAATAGCTGGAGTTCCGGGCAAACCTTAAAATTTAGAAGAGAAAGAGATCACTTTTTGTACACTTCAAAAATACATACATACCATTCACTACTCACGGCAACAATGCAAACAATACTGTTAATTACTGGATAGATGATGCATGATCTCATCTTAATACCTTCCTTTAATAACGTCCAGTTGTTATCAAGTTGCTTGTCTGCTTGCTGAAAATACCTTCTTTCTGTCCACAAACTCGCATGGTTTTCTGTTATCACAGCAGTTCCTTAAAGAGAGTAAAATATCAAAACATTAAAAAAGAAGTAAACAACGCTCGTAAAGACTGCATGAGAACTAGACAGAAAATTTCTGAAGAAAAGGAAATTCAGTATTAACAAATTCTTCTACAAATAAAAACTTAAATCTATACTTCATCTTTGTTAACTTCCAAAGTTTATTACCAAAAATGAATTCTTAAAAATCACAGTAAACTAGGTACTCAGGGACTATTTTCAGAGAAGCTCTCTGCAAAAACGTTAGAGTAAAATTAAACAAACATGACCAGCAGTTACATGAACCAACAATAGTCAAAACATCAACAATGGGAAGTGCATTTGGGTAATCTTTTCGCAATGTGTAAGGCAACTATGGTATGCAAGCTGTAAATAAATTTCGGAAAATCCTCCTGAAAGTATATTGCACCTTATGGAAATAAGTAAATGCAGCAATCTAATGGACCAGTCATGCAATATTACGTACTTAACCATTTTAATACAAAAGAACACCTACAAGTGATAACTAAGGTGCTCACTTAAAAGTATTAAAAAATAGTATCAAAAAGTATTAAGAAGCTTTTTATGAGAAAACAAGTCTCTGTAGTAAATTTATTCACATTCTTAAAAACTTTTCATTACTGGAATTGCTGATAATTTTCACTCTATTTAAGTTGATAAATAACATCAATTACAGAATTGTATGAAATCTTCTTTTCCCTGTATTATAACTTCTAGAATGGCTAAATATAAGTTTAATAAGGATACTTCAAAATTTCCAATAAGTATAAATAATTTCAAATTCAATTTTAACAAATAAAGTTTATGCCTGATTCTGAAAGTTTTGCAGAACTGCAGAAGTTCATAGTTATTCCAAATCCTTCCAAGAATGACATTCTCCTTTAAATTATCAATTTTTAATGGCTCAGAGAACATTGTAAGGATAAAATTTCAGCACAAGGACATACATAAATTAAAAAAATATAAAGCATGACAAATATTTTAGAAACATTTGCTATAAGCTTCAGGGCTAGACATAATGCTTTCATTAAGAAATTAAATTCAACACTTCTAAAGTGAACAAAAAAGACATGCTACGTGAAACATGCTTTTATATATTTGAAACAATTAATAAAGCTGGACTGTGAAAAATTAATAATGTAAAATGCCAAGAAAAAGATGCAATTGGTTGAAAGAAATGAATTTTCTCATAAGTGTAAACTGTTTTACCGTTATGTCTCAGATTATTCATTACATTACATCACTTGTAAGAAGACTACAAGTTCAGCATCACGGTTTAATTAGTTTATTGTATCAGGTATATACTTTACGGCATAAATAACAGTAACGTTTGATTGAAAGTTAAAGTAAGAGCAAAAGAAACTCAGTCAAAATGACATTCTATGAATGATCTCACGCTACCGCACTTAAATTAATGACTTGGGTTGTTATATTTTAGATAAACATCTAGTGCGAAACTTGACGAAACCAAAATAAATAATTGCCCTGCTGCATAGTTAAAAAGATAAAGCAAAATCTCCACAATGATTATTTTGACAGAGAAAATCTCATCCATCATCAATGGTTAAAAAATTCACTGTTAATAAAATCAGGTATTCAATTAAATTTTCACCACATATCAGTTTTCAAAGGCTAAGACTAATGTCTCGAAGAGAAAAAATTCACAGTAAAATCAAATCTGACATCATGCACACACAAACCATACATAAAAAACTACAAAATTGAAAATTAATGAGGACAACCAATAACAATAAACAACATTGGTGACTTTAAAATCATTGAGATCACGAACACCAGAATTTCAGGAAATAAACTGATGACAAGAGTGCCAATAGCCTATTAAAATGAAAATCTTAATACAAAAATCATTATAAATGCAAATATAAAACAGTATAAAAAATTATACCTGTTGTACCAGTAAATCCTGAGATAAAAGCTCGACGTCTGTCACATGGTGCAAGGTATTCACTCTAAAGAAAAGTTAAAACATTTAAGAGATGACATAATATTGCACCTAATTTAAAATTTGACTAAATGAACAAAAGTACTTCTTTAAACATGCTTCAAGTGGTCATTAAAATAAAATTGCCTACAAGATAAAATTTCAGACACCCAATGTACATTAAAGAAGTAATAATTTAATTACTAATGACAAACTATGACTTAAGCCTGAAACTTCATAACTCTCTCAATAAACAGTATTTATAGCTTTTCCTTTAGTAGTAACCTAAAATACTTTCTCAATAAAGAAAATAATAACATACATACTTGTAAGTTCAAGTGATACAGATCTTAGAGTTACTAAGAAGTTTAATGAAATAATCTAAAAATAAATATATCACAGAAATGAAATTATTGTTAAAATGTTCAGGATCGAACAAAAAAAAAAGTACTACACAGTGATTCTCAGATCAAGAACATCTTACTTCTTGAACAAATTATATCAACAGAAAAGACCTCGGAAAATAAACGTATCTTGAGTTAGAAAACACTGAAGTCAGCAACATATGATTTTCAAAGATGTTTTGAGATAATCTATGCTACATAATCAGGGATTACTGGAAACATCATTTTAATATTTCTCAGCATTTTTACAATTCTTATTAACAAAGCCTAGCAACAACTCACTAACAGGACCATGAATTCAGCATCGAAAAATTATGGCCAGATTAAGTTGCTGGCAGACACTGAGTTGTCTGACACATCAGATGTTTTTTATTGTCTATGATAGAGTCTGCTAGCAAAACTATGAGCTAGAAAGTTATCAATGAAGATGTAAACAAGTTATTAGAGGGCATTAGAAAATGAGCTTAATAAGAAAGAACAACTTCAAAAGCAGCAATAAAAGCCAACTGTGGATAAGTGGGGGTAATTATCCTAGTTCTCTGATCTGTAAAATCTGCACAAAATAGGATAAGATGCAAAGTTTTCACATAATGATATTGCCCTGAAAAGGCAGTAGCAAGCTACAGCATAGCCATTTCCAGTGGCAATGCCCTGTCACAACTTTATAAAACATTCACAACAAAAAATGACATGGGAACATTTTGAGAAAAACTACTGTTGTATTTTGTATACAGGGTTGCCAGTCAGACAGCAGAATGAAATTCCCTGACTTTTCCAGGTGTTTTTTAAGAAAATTCAGGTCCATAATGCACTTTGGCTGTGCTAAGAGGTAAATTAATTATGGTATCACTTGGTACCACTTGAAAACACAAAAATTTGCCACTTACATATAACACATATATATAATACATAATCTCCAAAGGATTACTATTATCACTACAATAGGAGTTATTTTCTCCACTGAAGATTGAGATTAGAATTTGCCAATGTGGATTTATAAATGTCTTTTTTTGCAAACATTTTGCAACAAAAGATAGAAATCTATTTAATGATATTTTTAACTAAATTCAGGTATTTTACATTTGTTTAGCAGCATACATAAGCAAAAATTATCTGCATTAAACTTTGTGATATTATGTCATCATACAGCTAGAATTAATTTCAGGATTATGCCAGAGAAAATTTCTTGAAATTTGAAAGTATTATTTACTAATAATAAATAAATTTAGGGGAAAGAAGCAACATTAAATGATATGAATAACATTAAAATAATTAAAAACTGAATTACAATAATCAATGATATTTTGGAGAATATAGTTATATTAAATGATTAACCTAGATGACTGATTACTATTTTTTAAATTCCTACTATCAGCTCACACTATCCCTATATCTTGTTCAAATTTTCAAGCGTTAATAAAATACTTCTTATTTTTCCACTCAAGTTCAAATATATTTTTTTTAATTTGTAGTGGATGACACTTTATGTTAATACAGTGTTTTCACATATTAAAAATCTTTAATTAAAATTTTTTTTCTATTTTTAATTATTATTTTTCATTGTTGACCTAAGTAGGAATTGACTTTAAAAAAATATTTTGTTTAATTAATTTTGAATCGTTAATAAAATACTTTTTATTCATCCACTCAAGTTCAAATATATTTTATTATAATTTGTAGTGGATGATACTTAAAGTTAATGCATTTTTTTCACATATTAAAAATTTTTTAATTAATTTTTTTTTGTATTTTTAAAATTTTTCTTTGTTGACCTAAGTAGGAATTAATTGACTTTAATTTTTTTTTATTACTTGTTTTATTTTACTGCAAAATGACAAATAAGACATTTCTTAAAAAGAAAAAAAATGTTTAAAAGATTTTGTATACGATCGGCTTTGGCACAATTTTGAAAATTACTGCCAACACCAAAATGACCCGTTTACTGCTCATCATAATGCTGCCAAATCCCATGTGTACCATATATAGAGGTTAGAATAGAATACATGGAGGCTATTCCAACTTCTTTAGTAACGTATACTAGGATTAAACCCATTTTGTTTTATATAAGAATACGTAAGTATTTTCTTTAGTTCGTTAAATACGTAAGTATTTTCTTTAGTTCGTTAAATACGTAAGTATTTTCTTTAGTTCAATATGTACTGCACATGCACATGCTAGTCTCTCGATTATCGAGGTTACTGGAAACTTGCTTTGCCTTTCTAAAAGACAATCTGATTGGAGCTGCGAAAATTGGCTGTATGTCAGCTGCCCGAGTTTTTTTTTTGGGGGGGGGGGGGGGGGTTTTGTTGTGGGGGGGGGGGGAGAGGATGGCTGTATGAAATTCCATGATTCTTCCAGATTTTGACTAAAATATTTAAATTCCCCGACTTTTCCCTGAATTTTTCAGTCAATTTTCGAATTTCCTGACTTTTTCCGGTTTTCTAGATAGCGTGGCAACCCAGTGTATAACTGATGTATGTGGCCCATTGTATTAGGCAGAACTGAGTCACACTTAAGCTGCATTCAGACAACAATATAAAGGACAGAAGTGGTTTATGTCGAGCTGCGTTGAAATGCAACCAGTCTGTGCTACGTAACAAAATCTAGTTTAGGGCTCTTGGCATAAAGTTCAAAGCTTTCAACTTTATGCCAACTTGGGATAAGCATTGACCAATCAGAGCAAACATGCGAAACATGAATGGGAAACAAAGAGCAGGAAGGTTGTAGACACACGTGGGCTTCTCTAAGTGGGTGCGGCTTAAACCCTGTGTCGCAAGTGTGAACAGAATTCCCACATTTTATTCCTTGTGACTATGACTCTGTGACATTTACGTCACCGTCTGAATACAGTCTTACAGACAAAAAAAGGTAAAAGAATCTGCCATAAAAGACAGTTACCTCATGATTTTAAAGATGGGAATTTTGTATGTAAACAGTAACATCCTCACCATTTTCCACTTATGCCGTCTACTCTCCTTCGTAAGATACAGCAAAATTAAACTCAGTTTACACTTATTTTATGTGTTTAATATTATATTTATCCTTTTTGTTTCATATTTAATAATTTCCATTTTGGGTTATAAATGCTTTGGTCATGCCCATTAATGTATGGTTGTGATTTTAGGTTTTGCTAGTGAAATTGTTTTTAGGTTTTACTTGTGCACAAAAGTATTCTTGTAAAACGTAAACAAGCGATCCCCTGCGATTCAGAAATGAAGTCATTGATTATACACTAATTCCTAAGGGTAAAATTGTTCCAGTTTACAAATGCCCTTTACAAACAAATTAAATTAATGAAATGGGGTTTCACGGTACACTGGGATCCAGAAATGGAAACTGCTCTGCAAATATCTGATGTGAAACAATTGTCTAATTGCATGAGGTTGGTATGGCTTTATTATGGCAAAGCACTCAAGGGCTGCCAGCCTAAGGGCAGGGATGTCTTCATGGAGGACCTTTCTAAGAGAAGCTGCCTCGTATACATATTACATATGGGAAAACCATCCACCAGCAGCCGAGCGGTTAAGCCGCTGAACACTGGTAGTTAGGTCCGAGGTTCGAATCCTGCGAACAGGCTGGCTGCATCTCTGTTTTTGTGGTTTTCCCCATGCATAATGTGTATACGAGCCAATTTTGCTTAGAAAGTCGTCCACGAAGGCATCCCTTCTCTTAGGCAGACAGCCCTAGTGTGCTTTGCTGTATTCTTAATAAACCAACCATGGGGAAAATCACGAAAACACCCACGCTACCGGCCTGTTTGCTGAGATTCGAACCCTAGAGCATATTGCTTGGCCATTGGTGGGCACCTAATATGATAAATGACCTAAACAATTTTAAGCACTTTCTGATTACTTTTACCCCCACTGAAAAGTCATGAAAAAGTATTCCTAAAGCAATGCAGTAAGCCACTAAAATAATTATGTGGCAATCCATGCAACAGCCAAACAGTATTTATGTGGCAACACAGGCATGCACATGATACATCTGTTTAAGCATCTGTGGATTTGCATTTTTGAAATTCAAACTTCACTTTAGTAGAGTTACTTTTCACACTGAGCATATTTGTTTTTTTCATAACAAATGAAATGGTGGAGTTTGCTGGCTAATGAAAAAGAAAGCACTACATATTTGCAAGATTATGGCATTTAGCCCAACAATACAGAATGCAAAAATTTGCAGTTTATAAAACTATACTTCTTAAATGAGTGAATTTGTAAGAAATGTAATGAGAAAAATTGCAAACAAAGTGCTAAAATCAAAGTCAGAAATTGGTTTGAAGGTATTTGATTTAATACAGATATCTGTTTTATTTACTGTTGGGTGGTGCTCAATGCTGAATTTGTGCAATTGTCTGAATTTTTTAGCAAAAACAGATCACTGAGGCATAGAGTACAAAAAAAATACAGAAGGATTTCCTGAAAAAGGTAGGTTGTTTTATTACCGATGTTTCTTGCTTTCTTAATTTTATTGGCTGATTGCCCTTTTATGGAATTCTTAGTGAGGCACCATTCTGAACAGTGGCTAGTCTTCTGTGCATCAGCTTAGCAGAAACTTAGTCAGAAATGGTTTCAGTAATATCTCCAGAGTCAGCATGAAGTTTGTGATTTTTGGGTGAGGATGCCAAAAATAAAAAAAATAACCAATTTTATTCCACTTTTCTTATTAATTTCCTATTGCAAAAGAAACCTGCAACAATCATAAACCTGTTACTGAATTTTTCATTGTATTGTTGGAACAGTGTTTGAAAATATTTTTTATCACTTTTTTCAATATATATCTTTTTCAGTGTTTTAAATAAAAACATGACTTATCAAAAGTCACTGCATATTCCCATTTCCCAACTGATAAATGTTATTCAAATAGGGCTGTTCAACATTTTCTTAATTCAGCAACATTCCTTGGCAACAGCCAATACACAACCTGCTTTTTAGCTTTCTTAACTATAAATCACTAATTATTGTTGCAACAGATATACTAAAAGATTGATTTCTGCATCATGAAGATTTCAGCTGTGGCCAAATACTTCACTTAGAAATATTAGGAACAATATGTACCTTCAGGTTTTCATTTTGGAGCCTTTTTTCCATACAAAAAATAGTTTTTTTTTGTCTAATTAATATTCACTTAAAAATTTTTAAAACTATTTTGCCGCAAAGCTAATGCATTTCAGAAATTTTTTGAATTCTGCAACCCAAAGAATAAACTCTGTAGTTCACTGTCCCCATGCATATATATCTATATAACATCCAAAGGAAAATAATTTTTTCTGCGTTTTCAGTTTAGTTTGTATACAGCCAATTTTTGTTCAAAAATGTTAATTTTTTTTTTAAGACTAGAAATAAATTTGAAAAATTATGCATTTTACTTCAATTTCTATAAGCTTATATACACACAGCATTTATTATGTTAAACCTTGAATAAATCTGATCAGGAAAGTCACAGGGGATGTTGGAATCATCACTTTTCCCATATTCTACAAAATTATTATATGAATTTCATGTATACCAATTTTTTTTTGCTCTTGTCCCTGAAAGAAAGGAGACCCTTTTTTTAATTACTCTGAGACAAAAAAGAACTATATCCCCTTTGGTATGGTCAGTGTCAACCTTCAAGCAAAGTTATAAATCAAAGGTTATCAAGTAACCAGTACCAACTCTCAGAGTATGCAGGGATGATTAGAAACAAATAAGTCTTCAGAAGATTTTAATATTTTCATAATAACCATTGTTCTTTCTCCTTTAATATATTTCATATCTGTTTGCTTATGAATTACCTCTTGTTTAATATATTTCTTGCATCTTAGCTTATGAATTACCTTACATTATACATATTCTATAAATTTTCAACAAATGCAGAACGAAGAAAATAGAAATACTACTGAAGATGGTTTGGGAATATTTGTTAACCATTTTAAAGGTGTAATTCACAATTTCAGCAACAGATTTGTACGCCTGCAAAATATGATAATTCGTCATTGGGTTCTCGTTTGGCATGAAAACTAAAAATGCATATATAAATTTTAGAACAACTTACTAGTGTCTTATATTAATGGAAAAACAAGAAGACTGACAAATTATTCTGCAGAAATAAAATAATTACATATTCTAAAATTTACACATTACTAATAATTACATATTCTAAAATTTACACAATATTACTAATAATTACATATTCGAAAATTTACACAATATTACTAGCTTTCATTTTAGTGTCCATAAGAATCTGGACTTAAAACTAGCATTTTATGTGGCAAAATGTGTTGAACTTGCACGATACAGGACTTACAATTAAAGCTTACAAATTATAAGCTGATTTATCAATGACCTGTTGAAGAATGGAGACTAAAGCCGGCGGTACAACTGTTGTACCGTGAAATTTACTTGCTTTTAAGATGGCTATGGTACAATGTCGTACCAACGTTTCTGTCCCCCTTTTAGAGTACTTGCCGAGTCTGGGTGCTCCAGTTTCGCTGTTCAGAGCAACCCCTGACTATGCTTTGTTTCTCTTTTCTTAACGGGTTGGTTACGTTTTAGCGAAGACCATAGGCTTCGTCTTGCGCCAATATGCTTGAAAATAAAACAGATGCTATCTCTCTCTCAAGCATTAGAGCTTTTCCTCGAGATTTCAGTTTAACTTTTTTTTTTCCTTACGCTCTTATTCAGTTCTTATAATGGCATCTTGTTTCAAAGGTCTTAGTCAGAATGAAATTAACAAGTTGCTAAGAGATCTAGAAGAGGAAACTTTTGCTGATACAGATTCGGACTGTTCAGACACAGAAGAAATATTTTTTAATCAATCTTTAATGAAGATAAAGTTGCCGATGACTTCAAAAACGACTCTAATAATTTATAAGGATGGAGACAACCAAATGAGCATGATAAAATTAACATATTGACCTTTACTGGTAATCCTGCTATAGCGACTGAATTTTCGGAAACCCACCTTGCTGTTGATTTTTTTAAATTATACTTTTCAGATTAATTGTTTAAAATTAAATTTTTTAATTCATTATAAGCGGAAAAAGAAAGCGTGAAAGCGACTGGACATCTGTTACATCTGATGAGCTTCTGAAATTTTTTGGAATAGTCTTACTCATGGGACATACTGAAAAAGATAGCATTTGGGATTGTTGATCCACAGATGATTTAATTCACATATCAGTTTTTCGTAAGGTAATGTCAAAAGACAGATTTTTAAGGTTTTTAAAATTTTTCCATTTTGAAAACGATAAGAAAAAACCTGATAAAATTATGAATTATGACAGACTGAGGAAAATTCGAAAAGTTTTTGATGAAAATTTTTTAAATCAAAATTTTTTAATTTGTTTATAAGTTGTTTCTAAAAACAGCTTATAAACAAATTTACAACACCGCAGGCAAACTCACGATAAGACATACTTATGGTCAGATTTAAAGGTTGAGTAGTATGTGGACGGTGTATCCCAAAGAAACATTTATTTATTAAATTAAAACAAAATAAATTCATGTGGAACTATTCGTTTGAATAGGAAGCATTTCCCTAAACATGTAAGCAAAGGAAAACTGAATAGACGAGAAACCACCGTGCGTTTCACACATGGAATGACAGCTCTAAGAAGGTATCCCTATTTTGAGGCAACTTATAAGGTATTTTCTCCCTCCTTTCTGCATGCCTTCGTAGTGTAATGGTTAGCACACTTGGCACGTATTTTGAGAGGTCTAGGTTTGAGTCCCGGCGAGGGCATTGCTCATTTTACATGTCTCCAGCATCAAGATAACCTAATGACTCTACAGTGAACATTATCTGTTTAACGGAGGAGGTTTTAGTGGAAGTCATTTATGAGAAAACTGCTCGTATTTGTGTTCCTGATGAAAAAATCCACATCTAACCAGCCTGTTCTCTGGGATTTTTTTGATTGGCCTGATTTAATTCGTTCACTGGATTACACCGAAGCACTCGACAGCTATCTGTATAAGCATAGTGATGCCTTCATCAAGGACTTGCTGAGTAAAGCTGGCTTATACTGACGTTACGAAAAAAAATCCGTGCATCCAACCTGTTCACTAAGATTTGAACCCGAGAAAACCACCAGTGTTCAGCAACTTAAGGGTTAGCCACTGGTGGGCACGTGAAAAATAGATTAAGGAAAATTATTGAAATAACTGATTAAACTTGCTAACCTAAGTTTATCAGTCAGCAGTACATAAATTACACATTTTAGGTGATTGTTTATGAATAAAATAAATTGTAGTTCCCTCCAATGTTTCATATTACAGTTTTACATGGAATTTTCAATATTTCATATTAAAATTTTACATGGAATTACAGCATTTTGGAGTTATTTCTCATGAATTTATTTTACTTCGTTCACGATTCGGATTCTTTATTGTGTCAAAGAGATGATTTCGCACTTTAATAAAAAGACACATAAGAGGATACTTTATGAAAAACTTGTCATAAACAATTATTTTAATTTTGCTCTAAAATATTCCTGGGCAATCATTTTGATCCCTGAAAGAAATATATAAAAAAAAATATTTCCTACACTGTAAATGTCAACACCCTGTATGCCCTTATTCTTTTGAAAGTATGAAAGACTGATCTTTTTAAAACAAATTAAAAAATTCATTATGTAGAACATATAAACACTCATTTCATTTAAAATCAAGGGAAAATCAAACTTTGGATATAACAATGGTTTTGTACGAAATTCGCCTATGCAAGTAAATTGACGTAGAATTCTTTATAACACTTACACTGTTCTGAAAAGTATTTTTGATGCATTTATATTTTCTAAAATTTTAAATCATAGATTAAAATTCTCATCAACAAATATTAAAAAGAAGCCTAAAAGAGCTCTCTCTGTACGGACACGACAAAAATGCAGAGATTTAAGAAATTTTCTCATCAGACTTCACTTCATACTGCAGGTATAAAATGGATTGCATATATGAGTATTTGGAGAATGTTTTCCCTGCTAACGTAAACAAAATCCAATTTCATAAAGATTATATTGATATCTTTCTACAGATATACCTCCTGTGCCCAATAGTCTAAAGTAATATTTGTTAAACAATCAAACACAACTAATATATCTCTGATTTTCTTTTTTCTATTACAATAACAAAATTATGAAAAAATAACAGCTTTAAAGCTTTATTACTGCTGTAAGTTCATCTCAAAATCTAATAGTAATGAATCATATTCTAATCATTTAATAGTAATGAATATTATTAATGAATTCATTATTATTAGTTCATTAAATTATGCGTTACTATTATTTTATTTATGAAAATGGATTATCAAATATTGCAGTCCAACCTGCAGGCATATAAGGCTAGTTCATATTTGTTAAATTTTGTCAAACTCTGTTCTGGTTTCCTAATTTCTAGTAAAAACAAAGACATAAAATTCACAAATTATTACCAAGATTGATCAGAAATAGTAAATGTTATATAAACGTTGTATACATTTTGCTCTTAATAAAATAAATACAGTTTAGTTTAAACTAAATAATGATAAACCTCGAAAAAGTCGCAAATATGGTAACCTATTCTGGAGTATTGTCCAGCGTCCGACAAACATGTAAATTTTACTGCATCTATGGAGGGGACAAATGACCACTCTAACAACTTTTCTCATTAGGAAATAGAAAAATAGGGGAAAAAAGTGTCTTCGATCACGCCGTCTTAAAGGTTATATTATGAGAATTTAAGTCAGGTTTTAGAAGGTTAAAAAGTAAATTTTAACTCAATACAAAAATATTATGTTGCTTGATTAACTGTACATGTTTTTTAAAATAAAGTTTTCTTTATACTTCCATAATTATTACAATTCAGAATCCTTTTATAAAATATATTTAAAGTGTACCTAGTATTCAAATATCTCTGGGATGTCTAATCAGACTTTTATAGCACAAACAAAGCAATCATTCAGATAAAGTTACACAATCAGTATATAATAAAAACTTTAAAACAAAGTTTAATAAGATGCAAACACTCCATTTATTACAATTACTATCATAAATACTTTCTATAACGGTAAAAATACGAATATTTCTTGAAAAATTTACATAACACTTCATTAAATGTTTACTATTTGATACTGCCGCAAATGTAAAAAAATTCTCTTTATGCAGATGTTTCTCTGCATCCTCATTTTTCTAACTTCTACATGCATAGCTTACAGTGGAAGCATTTATTCATGTTATATCATTTATGTTAGTTTATCCACAAGAGCTTTTTTTACTGTGTGGGCAATCATGGCTGTGATTTTCTGTGCATGGGCTTTTGCCAGGAAACCATACCATATCTAGTGAACATATATTACCCTTTAATAAATTTTATAACAGTTGTAAGAAACTTGGTAAATACTAAGCAAAATGTACCAAAATAAGGGGGGGGGAGTTCTAAAAGAGCAATAAAGTATCTTACTTTGATTATGAAACCACTGTTTATGCAAACACATACAGTATTATAACAGTGAAGTAAAAACAAATTTAGAAATAGTTTAGACAATGTTCCCTACTATTAATTTTACACATCACTGAGACTTAAAGCCTCACATTTAATTATATTAATAAAAAGAACCAAAACAATTAGACCACCTACTCTATTGAATATGTTGCACAACCTTCGACCTGCAAAACAGCTGCAACTCGCCTTGGCATGGATCTCACAAGTTCTTGGTAGATGACTGGAGACAGGTTGTATCAAATATCTAAGCAGCAGTCATGCAAAGTCGAGATATACTGACATGTTGGTCTCTGAGCTGCCGCTTCATGATATCCCATGCTCTATTGGGTTAAGATCTGGGCAAGTAGGTGGCGACGACATTAATTGGAAATCATCCTTATGCTCCTTACACCATTCCAATACAATTCACACCTTGTGACGTGGGACAATGTTCTGCTGGACGATCCTACTTCCAGTTGGGAACACAGACACAATGTAAGGGTGCAATGGATCCGCAATTATGTTCAGATAGTCTACAGTTTTCATCGTTTGTTCTATGACAACTAAGGGCCCCAGAGACGCCCATCAGAATATCCCCCAAAACACAATACCACCACCAGCAGCCTGTGTATGACCTGCTATACAGGGGGAAGCATACCCTGACATGACCATTGAGGTGATGAGGGAGAAATTGATTCATCCAAAGAAGCAACTGTCTTTGACTTTCCTTGTTGCTGATTCCCACGCCCGCTGTAGATGTAGTTCACAATGGCGCTTGGTCAACAGAGGCACACGAGTAGGACGTCTGCTGTGCAGTCCCATACCTGACAGTATCCGCTGAATGAACTGTGTGTTCTGAAACAGTTGCCCTTAGATCTGCATTGCATTGGGCACTGTCTGGCACCGATTTTGCTGCACCAAGCGGGACAGTCTCTGACGTCCTTTTTTTTTCAGTAACATGTGGATGTCCAACACCTTCGATATATCTACAGTATTCAAAAAAGTGTGTTTGTTCATTTGCAAATTCGAAAAATTCTTACGCCCAATTGAATGAAATGTGGCATAGCTATTTCAATATTAAAAAAAACTGTGTTTTAATCATTAATGAATTAATTCTTAAGAACTTCAGAATTGTAATTGGTTTAAGGTCGTCGATTTGTGTTTATTGCACCTCAAGTAGCTACGCATTCGAAATTATTCCAGTGCTTTGAAGGTCAAACTACATTGTGTGGATGTGGAATTTTTTTTTGCTTTCGCTTTACCCAGCCACAATAATAATATCAAGAATTTATTTATTAACTGGTCCTATTCTGCAATTTTATTACTATACCGGATAATTTAAAAAATTGCAGCACTGTTTGACAAACATATATATAGAATTAAAATTTTATGGTATCAAAAGATTTAACTTTTCATAATTATGTGTGATAAAATAAAGTAACAAATTTTAAGATACTTAAACTATTTTAGAGAATGATATCAAGTAAAAAATTATATTTTTGAATTCATGTTGAAAATCTTGAGTTGTTCATAAGAATTTTTTAGTGAATGAAATAATTTTGATAAATTAGTACAGAATATGATGAATTCTGTACTCAAAAGTGTTTTTGAGTATTACTATAGAAAATATTAAACGTTTTGATATAGAATAGTGTAATAACATATACATTATTATAGCATGTTAATTTATACTACATGAATATGAGTAATTCAAGAAACTTATAAGGTATTTCTCCTGCCTTCTTTGCATGCCTTCGTGGTGTACCGATCAGGACACTTGACGCGTAACCAAGAGGTCCGTGGTTCGATTCCCAGCGAAGGTGTTGCTCATTTTTTACATCTCCTGCTTCCAAATAACCTAATGACTCTAAAAACCGAAGTATATATATAAACTGAAGATACAGTACTCTCTCAGTTCTCTAACTAAATTCGAATCAGCCTGCTCTTTAAAAATACAGTAACCCACCAAGTTACATAAGTAATGGATTTTGTCAACCTTTATACAACTCGAATTTTACATGAATTGAATTTGTAAATTACTCAAGTGCAACTTCATGGAAAACTGCCATATTTTTCATTATTATGAAACTTCATGCACTAGCATTTGTTCAACTATGAAAGTATAAAAATATGTAAAAGAACATAAAAACCGAAATAACTAATATAAAATATCTAAAAAAAAATTGTGATGGCCAACTTGGCTCTGTAGTGAAAGAGTCAGCACTGGAGGTGGACTACTGTGAAGAGAGATGTTCTTCTCTTTAACAATAACTATTCTTGATGTTGAAGACTTATAGAAAACAAGATGTTCAAGTTATCATTTTGACATTGCTAAGAGCAGCACCTAAAAGCATGTCTGGAGTACATTGCATGGTCTTTCTGTCATTTTAGATGGTCTTGTAGTATAATATGCATTGGATCATTGAGATACAGCTGCCAGCATTCTCAAACTACTTAGCATTTGGATTCAATGATTTTAACTTTCCTAACATTAAATCTATCAGGTTAAAGGCTAAGCTAGACTTTTTGCTGCAAATTTCTTGATGTTGAGTTGGCAGTTCAATCGGCATTGTATTTTCAGTATTTTAACACTAAATAAACAATAAACATTAATTGTGATAAAAAAGTAACAAAATTAACCATGAGGATACTATTGAATGCAAGAAGTACAATTCAAGGAAAGGACAATTTACTTACAGATCTTTTATTTTTTATTCCTAAGTTTATGTTTTCATGTTATGACTTCTGCACACTTACGTTAACTGCAGTTTCTGTTAAGTCCCATATTATGTAAATCGTGGTTCTGTATTGCGTTATATGGAGTTTCTCAAATTCTCTAGCTAACTTACAATGAAATCATATTGCAGGGATATCATGGAACAGATAGAATAGAATGCGAACTTTTAAAAGTGGCAAATAATTTCCAGCACTTTCAGATATGATTCTCAGAAAGATGACTTAGTAAAGAAAATTTCTCCTTGAAAGAAATTCATACATTAATTTTATATCGCATTAAAAAAAATATATGGAACTCAGGTGCAGTTTTGTAGTTCTAGATTTAAGAAATTAACTATTACCTTTTAAATTAAGAGCAGAATACATTTACATTCTGTTCAGATCTGATAACAAAGAATATGCTTCATTTAAGTGTTTTCAATACTAACAGGGGAATATTAATAATTTATTGCTGAACAATCATTTAAAATTAGGCGAAAAAGGGACCCTTGTCATAGATTTAAAATTAGACAAAAAAGAAACCTCCGCTTGTCATAGATTTTAAACACAGCTATCGATTTTGATTTTTAAAACCAAAGTAGAGGAATTTATGTCTGAAATCCTTGAAATCAATAGTTTTACTTTGATATACCTTCATTTTAATAATTGTATACATGACATATGAATGCAAGTCTAGAGGTGAAGCATACTAGTGCAGGAAATTTATTTTATTGATTTCTGTTTTCCACTATTTTCTGTGGTTTGATGGATGACTAGTCTCTGAAGCAGTCAGTTTTGAGAGGTAAAACTCATATTTGCAACATTAACAAGGTTATGTAACATCCACAACATACACTATAGCAGTCAGCAGTACTATATGAAAAACAACATTTCAAGACTTTTCATTTAATATCAGATTAAATTTCTTTTATTCTAAGTTTTGACATTAGGAGAACATGACGAAAAAATTAAAAGCAATTTTAGAATGCATCAGACATTTAAAATTGTACTTTCATTCTGGATGAAAGTTCAAACATTTACTTTACCCTTAATTTACACAGAAATATGTAGAAAATAATTTTGAACACATCAAAGAAGTAAAACGGCTTTAAAAGAATATAAAACTTTGTAAAAACTTCAGTAGGTCTAAAAATGAAAAAAAAAATCCAATATGAATGGCTTTCACAGAATATTATGCAGCTGTTATAAAAACTAACTGTTACGCAGTTATTATAAAAAATAATATTTAAAGTTTTCATTAACTTATGTGTTTACCTGACAAAATTGGAAAACAAAACTGCAGTAAGTTATTACAAGAGAGCATTATTATAGTTTACTAAAAATAACAGCTGCAGTATGCAGTGAAGGTTGAAAAAGTTTGCATAATTTCTTTTACACATGCATGTAATAACATAAAATACCCTAAAATTCATCAAGACTATACACAACATTGCACACCATCTTGATCGGTACAGTATTAACGATGATGGCTGCCAAACTATTCAGCTGGGTTTGAATCCCGGAGACTTGGTTTTTGTATACTGCTTTTGCTGCATGGAAGCATTTAAAATACACTAGAAGCCGAAAGTCTCGAGAGGTTTAGTGGCGTGGTAAGAGGGTGAGATATTATTGGGTCTGTACCCCCAGGCTTTTTTCCTTCAACATACAGACACTGCTAGGCAAGGTTATGCTATCAACTATAAAGTGCACAAGGCTCATGCCAACAGCAGACACAATCCTAACTCCTTGTCATGATAAAATTCAGAGACTTGTGCTGAGGCCACTGTCAGAGAAGTGAGATAAGTCGCAACAAATTTATATTTACCTACAGAAACATAAGGAACTTATTTTGCAACACCTACTAATTCAATATTGATCTGGAGACTAAATTTCATAACATGTGGTGTAAAAATATTAAGCTGGAGAAAAGTAAAAAAGATAATAAACTAATTACTTTAATTTCATAAACAAGATATACAGATTAATATTCAAGTGGAGAAGCCAAACAACAAGAATCAGCATTATATTAGTAAATTTTCACAGGACTAGTTTTTCGATGGCTTAACTACAGAACCAACTTCCTGAGCTGCTAAAATGCAAATGTTGTTGCTTGACTTCTCAAATAACCTTTATTCAGTGTGATATTTTAAACTAAATTCAAGTTTTATTCAATTAATTGCTGAATAATTTCACAAATGAGATATTCAGATTAATATTCAAGTTTGATTCAATTAACAGCTGAATATCTGACAGGACATAACAGTATTCTTCAGATAAATTATTAGGTTTCAAACCAATTAACTCTCCAGTTAAAGAATACAGAAATAAATGCACTGTCACAAAAAACTGAAGTTAAGCATCATTTGAAGTAAATACTATACCTGGTGAGCATCGGTACATGGAATGATGTAAGCTTGCAGAGGATCAGTCACATAATTAGTGTTTTTTAACAGAGCTCGCATTCTCTTTAACAAAACGCCAGTATTTTTCATTGCCATGTCCAAAGGTTCTGAAGTTGATGCACCTTATTAAAAATGGTAATGTCAAGAAATGTACTATAATTATCAATAATAAAAATAATATAGAAAAATACACAAAAAAAAAAACACAACCAAAAATATGTTATTTTCAAAACATTTGTGCTGATTGATTTTCCAAGAAAAAATTTATTCGTGTTCAAAATTATCATACAAATATTTCACTATTTTTAACATAAAAATATTCATTATTCAGAAAAAGTTCAGTAAATATATGATTTTAAGACAATACTACTAATTTCATAAGGTTATGAAAATCTGCAAGAACTTACTTTTAAGAAATCTATTTCATAAATTCTGCAGTTCCAGCTTTCAGCAAACAGGATTCTAAGGAAACACGCATGCAAAGCAACCACTTCTGATGATGTAAATTTCCTACAATTTAGCAACAATCACAAAAAGAAATATCAAGCAAGCTGCATGCTCCATTAACCAATAAAGCTCATTGCACTACAATACTATGCAACAAAGAAAAAACCAAGCATTTTAGCTTAATACTTAAAAAAAATATACAAAAGCAAAATGGCCAACCTAATAGCAAACATAAATGTCTAGGCAGATAAATCAAATGGTAAAATATTTTAAAATCAAAAAGTAACTAAAATATACACAGCATTTATTACATAAATCTAAACTTACTATTAGACAATAACCAGTCATCATCAGGGCTCATTTCTCTAAATGGGACAAGTGCAGGCATTCCTCTGCTTTGTGTGCGTTCCACAGCTTTAATAGCAGATAAGGAAGGTACCATAGTAGCAAGTGCAGCCATCTGAGGATTAACAGCTAAATATTTTAAAGTTTCTGTAAACAAAGTTGGAAGTGGAGTAATTTCTTCTTGAGAACGCAATTTCAAATCTGAAACAACTTGGTCCACTTTATTGCGCCAGGCATCTGGTGGATGGTTATGCTTATTATTAGCTTTCTTTATACGGCTATACACAGTCACAGCTCTACCAGGGCACTGCCTGTCACGAGCACATCTCCAATAAACTGTTCCTTCTTTTCCATCCCGAACCTTATTGTAACGATGACCTTCATAGAGTAGAGCAATGCCACCTCTTTGTGTTGCAACATACTGGCATTCCATTCTTTAAAGAACAAAAAACAAATATATAATAAAAATTATTTTTAATGGCTGAAAAAAATTAATTCGTTAATCTTATATTAGCACCTTTACATAAGATCAAAAAAATTATTACTTCAAAATAAATGTACTTGAACATTTGACATGCACACAGTTTAAAAAAAAAAAACTCAAATTATGACTTCTTTACAATAACTTTCAAGTGTATGTTTCATAAAATATGCACATCTTTTTTTTCTTTAATATAATGTAAAACACTGAAAAATAACAAGAAAGTAGATGTAAGTGAATTCAGTAAAAAACTGTAGTTTTCAGAATGAAACGAATGATAGCTTCAATAGAAACGCTCTAAAAGGAAAAGAGTCTGGTCATCTGGTTGGCTAATAAAGTTTGGTGCAAGCCAGCTGATATAGTCATATATTTTCTTGTTCAAAACAAAAGCAATAAATAGAACTAAAGGAACAGCAACATAATGGGTGGTCGAATTTCTTTGAAAAAAAAAAAACTCTGCTTTGAAAGGGTACTATGGATGATAAAAAGAAGAATCCAGTAGTCAAACAAAATGGTACCCCAGACTTAAGTTCTGTTGTTTCATATGTGGCATGATACAGTAAAAACCTGATCCTGATGCTGTTATAGCGATCTGCAGACACATCTGAGCTAGTTATCAAAACTCATTTAAAAATGAGACTCCACACTAATGACGGAAGTTAGCTCCAAATTTTAAAAAATTCCACACTGATTGAATTGAATACTACTGCCATTACTAGCAATAGTATATACCAAGAAACAGTAGACAATATAATAGGCACTGTAACCATAGATTCAGCTCTCGCATTTTCATCTGTTGTTGATCTAAGTGATCCACTTAGTATTAGTTCTAAGGATGGCTGAGAGTGACAAATCAGGTTCTATAATAGTAATCACTATCTGTATATTCTGTTATCCCCCTCTAGGTTGTGCACAGGTGAGGGACATGAAATAAAGTAAATTTATCAAAATTTTATAGTAATTAATAAAAACTGGAAATTGATGGAAGGGGATCATCACTGTTGAATCAGAGGAAAACAAAAAATATGCTACATGTCTTACTGACAACAAAAGAATAAAGGTTATTTTATAGTTAATATCTTTTAATACAAGTTATTCATTAAAATTTCCAGTCATATGCTCAATCACAGCTCCTAAATACACAGTGATGGTGCAGCTTCAATATATAAAAGAATACAGAAACAACCATCAAGTTGGCATCATCCACATGGCTGAATAGCCCAGATGTTGAGCTGTTCACTAAGCTAAATAAATAAATTTAGATAATTTATATGTTAGTAAATTTGTAATATAAATTTAGTAAATTTGGAAGTAAATTATTAATTATTTTCCCTTAATTTGTAATAGATGAACCAATTTTTGCTTCAAAAACAGTGAAGCACAGCAAAATGCCTCATTTTCATTTTCTAAAGATGCTAATTAGATTTTAATTTATGATTGCTTAAATAAACTCTTTTAAGGTTTAGTTATGTGAATTAGCCAGTTATTTTATGTTCTGAATCTGTACTGTCCCTTCTCTCTACATTCCTGGCAGAATGCAAATTAGCTCATGTGCATTTAAATAAAGGTTTGAGATTGTTTAGACAGAGTGTGCTCTACCAGCTGAAGGCACGTTACTAGTTGAGTGCTTCAATCTTGCTGATATTGCTGTCACGCTGGTGTAAGCTAACAGCCAACTTCCACATTTAAATTTCTCTTTGTAGATACTTGGAACTATAAATACTTGTATTTTGTTTTAAATTTTACTTTTGAATTCTTGCCATAAACGCTGGCTCATATGTAAGCATCAAGGGTGCCTTCTATTGAACTTACTTAGTTTTAAATAAGGTCTTTGACACCCATTTTAAGTTTCTGTTTCATTTTAGACATAGAGATAAATCATGTTTGCCACAAGTTATATTTTGTAAAAGGCATATTGTCTAAACTCTAACTATATTTTATAGCACACATTATAAAAATTGTATCCTGTATTAATTGTCTCCTAACTTGTATAATCTTCCTGCCAAGCCCAGAGAATCACCCTTCCTCTCTTGTCCCATTTTAGTCATAAAACTTTTAAAATATTAGAAAAATTTTTAAAACTGTAAAACATACATTAAAAACTACAAAATAACGACCCTATGCCAATTAAATGACATTAGAAATATAGCATGTCTTTTGTTAATTACAACATTATTATAAATTAAATGAATTTTAACTTATATGAATTACACACATAATTAAAAACTAAATAAAAATTTTAATTACCAAGAAATGCATGTACTAGATTTAAATCTTAAGTTATATCAACACAATGCATCTCATTGACATAAATTACAGCATATTTAATTTATATTAATTGGATTCATTGTTAAAAAAAGTATGTTATTACCTTTAAATCATTCAGCATGCCAATTAATGATGAGTTAACTATATTTAAAAAATAAAGTTCTTACACTATCTGAATGAAGAACTTTGAAAAATAGCTGCATGCAATGACAAAGGATACATCTTTTACCTCACAAAAGAGCAAAAGCATTGCTTTTATATCTCTCAATTTATACAGAGCAGATTGATTCAGTTCTCTGAAAATCTGCAAATTATATTATGCAGGGACAGAACTGTACAAGGTGAAAACAATACACTTCCTTCAAGGTATAAAGCTAGCAAGCATATCATATACAAAATCTGACTAATCCTTTTCTTAGATGAAATCATCTATGTACTGAGCATTTCAATTATCAATTTGTTAGAGTTGTAAAACAATGGTAGTATTCAGCGAGTTCACTTCCAACGACTGAATGCATGGGCTGCAATAGAAGCTTTTTAGTAAATAACATAAACAGAGACCTTTACCCTTATAAAGTCAACCACAAAAACATCTCTCCCTCTGGATAGAAACCTTTGCTCCTTCTGCCACAGGCAATTTAATATATCAATACTTCCATATTGATTAAGTTAGGTGACTTCAATATGGCAGAGCACACAAGGACTATCTGACTAAAGGAAAAGATGGGTTCATTCTCACTAGCTCATATTCACATTATAAACAGGGAAAGCGAAGAAAACCAACCATGAAGCCAGCCCGTTTGCTCGGATTCAGACCCAGGTCCAACTGTCAGTAATCAGCAGGTTTAACCTCTTAGCCACTAGCAGAATACTTGAATTTTAGAGTTTCTAAGGGTTCTTATCTTGTATTTATTACTTATAACTATTTATAGTTTTGCTTTTTTATTGCTTTATGACCCTGCAAAAGGGCTTTTTTTTTTTTTACTGCGATATTCAGCCCTGCTAAGATTATAATCTGAACCTTCTGACAGATTAATGTTAAATTTCATGCACTCAGTGGTCAGACAATCTAATATCTATTATTTTCCTTTCTGTTACATGCCTCAATACATTTAGTTCATTACATATGCGTTACTAAATGAATCCTTTTCTCAATACATTTATGAACGTCATCCTTTTTAAAACTTGTGTTTTTAGGTGCTACATATCCTTTCACACTATTTTTATATGAATTCAATTGGCTTCAGTTCATAATCATATTTTAGTAAATGGAGCATCATATATCCATATTCAGCAGCTACAGCATTGATATAATGCAATTTAGACTGTATTCAAACCTTAAAAGTGTGGACTAAAAGTTCTGCTTTCAACATATCAGCTTTCCAAGAAATATTTTTTCCTGTCAACCAAAGTTGAATGTCTACTTCCCTTGTACTTGAACAAGGAACGTTTTCTGACAAAATGCAGTGGTAAGACACGTTATCTAACACAATTATTATTATATTGGAAGTTCAGCAGTATTTTTTTTTTTTGCACACCAATTTTCATAGTATTCTGCATTTATTTCTATATATATATAGCTTTGAATATATCACGTTTCAGGCATCTTCGTCCTCATTACCAGGATTAACAACTATGCATCCTGATTTTTTTTTTTTTCTCAGGAGACAATTAAACCTGTTAAAAGGTCTCTCAGAAAAGTTCTTATTGTTTTAGCCTGCCAAATTTTGATTTTAGAATACCACAAACTTCCCCAGGTTTCATCAGCATAGTAAAATGCCCTATCCTGTGCACAGTATTTTTTTATATCTCTTAGATAGCTGTACCTCCAGCATTGAATATCTTCACTTTCAAACAAATCAGGCTGGTATTGTTGTTTCTTATACGATAAGCATAAATTGTTCATCATTTGTCCTACTGTAAAAATGGTCTATTTGGCAAACTAATTTTTTCAATTACAACTTTTGCCACTTTTTAAACTGTAGGAGTTTCATTCCACAAAAAGTAATCATGAACTTTACATTGAATTTTTCTTAAAGTTAGCTTAGGAAATTCGTTTGATTAGAGTCTGCACACTGACTTTCAGAAGTTGTTGTTTCCCCAGCTGGAAAATCCACTATTTCATTTCAGTTTGGATTTCATGCAATTTATGCTAATCAGAGAAACAGTTTGGTGAGTTAGCGCTCTGCTGTGTTGTAGTAAACAGGATGTCCAGTCTACCAGAACATCAAAGTAATTCTATTGATCTAACATCCTTGTGAATCAAACTCTTTTAAGAATGATAACAGTTTCTAAGCTAACTTAAAATTTTCACATTTTGAAAATATATGTATCATATAGCATTAGTTTTTCCATGGAAGAGAAATCAGTATCAATAGAAAAGGTGGTAAAAAATTTTCAGTTAATGGAGGGGTATAATATAAATGAGAATGTCCTGATATAGTTTCAGTACGAAATGAAACTAATATTCCAGACCTTGAGAAAAATAATGAAACTGAATTTTTCGATAGTGAAGATAAAACTGATTACTGTAAATCCTATAAATTCATGCATTGTAACAGAACTGGAATGAACTATTTGTACTAATATGTGGAAAGTGCATGCTTAAAGTACTGTTGATTTCCTAAAAATATTCAGCATGGTTATTTTTTACAAAGAAAAAAAAAATAAAACTAAAAAAGTAGCTAAAAGCTCTTATTTGCTTATTATTTAATTGAAAATAATAATCTAGTTTTCAAGAATGGAGTAGAACTAGATTTGCATTTAATTCTGGTAATTTGAGCTTATGATGTTTTGCTAAAACTAATATGAATTTTTTTTTTCAAGTATAATAATTAAAAATTTTTTCTAGTGAATGAAGCATAGAACCTTTGGAATACATTACTGCCACTAAATCATGTTGGATCCATTGTAAGGTAATTTTTTATTCTACATTAACTCAATTAACCCTTATATCCTGTTAGATATATATTACTAAAATAGTAAATTTATGAAAACTATTAAGAAAAATGCAAAATATTAGTTAAAAATGGCAAAGGTAGAGTCTAATTGAATTTAATAAGTTGGAAATGTTGGCTGTCTTTCCACGAGTTAAAAAATAAATTCAAATAAGATTTCTTTCAGTTTTTTACATTATTTGTTTATTATTATTGTAATCTAATTTTTCATATTTACTCACATATTCCATCCTTCTTTTCACTGATATATACTATGCATTTCAAAAAACTTTATCAGTTTCAGCAACATTATTTTTACCTACATAAATACCTTGCTATTTGTGTATACAATATACATTGTTACCATAAATCATATGATCAGAAAAGCACAGGGAAAATATACAAGTAAATTGTGGCATGTAGTGTTATTTAAGTCTGTTCCTAATATTTATACTAGAATGCAAAAATTACCAAATACTGTACTTCAGGTGAAACACAGAGAGACATTATTCCTTATTACCAAATACTATTAGCTCATATTCTGTTTTAAATTGAAAAGCGCCTTTGCGCCCAAGTGCTTAATGCCTTCCAGAACTGGTACTTTGACCTAACTTCTATTCCTCATAAATAGTTTAGTTGCACGGAGTTGTCTATGAATTTATTAAAATTAATATGTTAAGCTAAACCTTGGTAACTTCTACTGGCTATTAAAATGTATAATTTTACTGACAATATTTTACTTAAATTATTGCATATTTAATTCATTTAAAGTATGTGCAAGCAAATGCATATCCAGAATTATGTTTTGGGTATCTAATTCATTAATTTGTGGGTTGTTTTTTAGAAAATTTATTAATGATTTATACCATATTAATATTACTAAAAGCTTTATAATTTTCACATAATTAAGCTTCTTAAAATAGTTGCATCAAAGAGAAAAAAGCTTCATGTGGATCATAAATTAATATTATATGGGAATTCTTAATTTATTTAACGAACATATTCAAGCCACAATTGAATTTTTCCACTGGATTATTTGCATACAAAGTTTACAGCAACTAATTCCTGCAAGTGAAATGACTTCCCCCCCCCTAGGACAGGCAATTTAGAGTGAAAGTAGTAACCCTATTTTGAGATGTTAAAAAAGGAAGATAAGAAAGTTTTGAATTTAAATTGATTTTTGAATGAAGACTTCAGTCATTTAGTCTTGCTATCACGCTACGTGGCTTTTTTAAACTTTTTATGGTATTATTCATAATTTTATTGTTATTCATGTTTCTGTTTGTTTCCTTATTTTGCTGAGAATGCTTATAAATGTAGACATACAATATTTTATATTGCAAGTTGAGATGCCATTGTTATCTCAAAGATTTATATTCTGATTCTGGAGGAATTCACTGGTAGTATGTTTAATAGTGTATTGGTTTCTGGTTTATTGAAATGTGTGAAATAGCCATGACTAATAATTTAATGCATAAAACTTCCTGTATTAAATATGTTTTAGTACTTATGTAAAGTCAGCAAAAGATAATGTTAACCATAAGACATCACCAATGTAGTAATTTAAATTATTTTAAGCTTATATTTTAAATTAAAACAGTCAGAATGTTCAATTTGATTAGTACAATTAGTATCAGGCTGCTTGAATTTGCCCTCTGTTTAACCTCATAAGTTAAGTTTTTAAGCAAGCAGTTCTGGCACATGTTATGTGTAAAATTGTATTAGAATTTCACAATAATATTCTTGACAAAACACAAATGAATTCCCCCTTAAGCAAATATAACTTGAAACAGAAAATGAATTGTAGTTTCTATGGTTTTAACTATAGCATTATTGAAGATCCATTGATTTATATTACGTTCTTTATCCTTAAATTATATTTGTAAATAAAGATGTTACATTCTGCTATGAGATTTCCTTCCATATCTTTTCAAAGCAAAATGTGCTACTGGTCATGCTGCTAATTTAGTACCTATCTCCCCTTGCATTTAATTAAAGTAACTCTCAATCTGATACCTCTAAAACCTTAGCATGACATATTTACACAAAATTTTAAATCACAGTATGTATATTTATAAGAAATTCCCTTTTTGTTTTAATGCATTATGCCAATATATAAAACAGAAAACATTTGCCTGTCTAAAATTTAAGTTGAACAACATAACGTTCTGTTGAAAAATTTTTTGTAATTCACAAAAGTGCATGCTAACAGAATGCTAATTTTGTAAAATGATCGTGACGCTAAGCAAAATGTTTCTCTTTGGCTATGTTCAATAGGTTAATTAATGTATTTTAAAATAATTTATTAATATTTAAGTATCATCAAATAAAGTTAAAAAAATCACTCATTTTTCAAAAACTTGCATGTTTCTATTTTACAAACTCGGCTTGATTTAATGCAGGGCTTCTTAAACTTTTATTAGTCCCGACCCCTTTTCATCATTGAGATTTTTTCATGACCCAATAATATTTATGAAAATTTTGTGGGACCCCATAAGCATTGCGCAAATCCGAAACACATGCGACTGAAACTATCAATTTTTTCATTTGTACTGTTATATACTATTGCAGTTTTAGGTCCCACAGTTTAAGAAATTCTGATTTAATGTATCTTTCTGTATTATAAAGTAACCCTATCTTGTGAAAATATTACAGATTCAGTGTAATTTCAGTCACATAAAAATACATATCTCAGAGATTATTATATGTAATTAAGTATTTGATAACTGTTGTTGCAAAGAGCGTAGGTGTCATTTAAATACCATTTACTATTCTTGAAGAAATTCTTCATAATGATGGCAGTACTTTGAGTCAACCCATGTTCAAAATGTCACAATTACAATTATAAAAAAGGTCTTTGTATTGCATAGGCAAATTAATTTCTAATATATACAAAAAGCTACCTTCCTGGTGTCATCTTTATGCCTGTAACGTAAATAAACTTTTAATTTATTTTGTTAATCTGTATAGCAAAACAAATTAATTTAAGCAGCTGCTACCTAGGTAGCAAACTTATAGAGGTTTCTTTTTACAAGTTACAATTTGGTCTTCATAAGGGTAGGGCAACCTTTATGTAAAGGCACTTTTATAAAACTTTCTGTATTTCAAACAGTGGCCGACTTGTGTAAAAGTGTTGACACCATTATAAAGCTGTTCCTTCTCAACTATAAGGATGCAGTGTCTGTCCTAGTGTTAAGTAATCTTTAAATAAGCATCTAAAATATGCTCAGAATAAAGGAATAGAGGAATTAATGTTAAAATAATAGACATAATGTGCAAAATATTTTGGGAAATACTATTAATTTAGTTTCATTTATAATATAATTCATAGCATTAAATAGAGATGAATGTTTTATCTCTTCTCTATTTGACACATACAAAGGAACTTTTTGTTATTAAGTAATTGTTTACATTTTTATCAAAAGGAACAAATTATACCAGAGTGGTTATGCTAGTTTTACTTTCAGCATTTCAATTTAATATTTAACATTTAATTTGATATCATGAAAATTAAATAGGGAAAGAATTTTCATTTTTCAAATCATTAATATTCTGATAATGTTCATTTTATTAACTGTTGTCTTCACTTACTTTTCAGACGCTGAATTTGGAAAAATGGGTTCATTTTTCTACTACTTTTATATATTTGCAAAGACTTGTAAAACTTTGAAATTAAATGTAAAACTACATAATTAAAATACCGTGATGAGCTACTCTTTTGATTTACGTATTTTCTTTTTAGAAATAATGGAAAAAAAGCTAGAAAAATATTTAACATTTGAACAATCAATCATTAATTATAATTCATACTTTCTGAAAGTCTTAGAAATAACACTGAAATCATAACAGATATTAAGTTTTCAGAAATTAACCTATCCATGCATTAAACAGCAGAATGTCTGTTTAATGTTTTATGCTAAGGTACCTAGAACAAATGAAATTTAATTGAACATAAATGTAAATGGCATAATAAATTTTAGAATTAAGAATTTTTATTATTTTTGTTGTAATTGGTGATGAAATGAAAAAAGAATTACTTCTCCCTTCCAAGTTAAGAATGATAAAGCACAATGTCTAAGATTCATTTTAGCTTATGTTGAATGGCATTTAAATTCCATTGACTATTTATTGATTTAAATTGGCCTTCAATTTACATGAGACATATGAAACCAAAATTTTAGAAACTGTCATATACTACATCAATTACTATATATTATTTTTCAATAGGTAAAATATGTACAGTATTAAAGTATTTGCTAAACAAAAATACTTTTAAAATTACATGGAAAAAACAAATAAATTTCTGGTGAGTTTCAATACACCTTGAAACACCACTAGTTGTGAAACATTAAATTACCAAATAAAATGGACATTAATAAAGAGCAAATTTCATACAGATTGACACGTAAGTAGAATGTGAAGGAATCTAGAGGTATGTTTTTATGAATGTAAGAAATTGTAATCTGAAAAAAAAGGTAGGCATTTCTTATTTTTCTGAAGTTAAAAATAGAAAAGTAATTTATTTTTGACATTTGCTTAGTTATTTGATCATGCATGAATTTTTTAAATAAAAATTTATATTTTTAAATGACTTTAAAATTATTTTAATTTTCTATTTCAATAATTCCTTTATATAAAATTCTACACCGTTAATTCATATTTTTTAGAAAAGTGTTTTACTTAAAGAACAACTTTTTGGTTTCTTACTTTAGATTATCATATTTAACAAATTGTGGAAAATTTCAGCACATGCAGGGGAAAAAAAAAAAGGTGTGGATGGAGTTCTTTTTCTTTTTTTAAACATTGTAAAGTTTAACTATATCTAATACATATATTCTAATTTATCACTATATAACTAAATGCACCGATCTATGAAAATCAAATGTGTTTAAAATGGCGTTTTTATATTCGTAATGTGCGTATATTATTGCCATATAATGACAGAAATATGGTATTAACCTGTGAAAATATATCTAGAATTAATGAGAAATGATTTCTAATATGCATAGTAAAAATACAGGAAAAATGTAAGTAAATTTCTGAGCAAAGTATACGTTTGTGAAAAGTAAAAAAATTGCTCAAATTGACATAAATTTTCACTAAAAATATGCGAAGTAAAAAAAGGAAAAATTTACGTATATGCGATAAATATACATCAACTTTTAGTAAAAATATATATAATCTCTGAAGTTTATGTACACTCATGTCCAAAATTATATTTACATGCATAAATTCACGGATTTCTCAGAGACTAGGACTTATAATTTAATGAATTTTCGTGGAATCATACATAACATGATGACACATAAATGCAAAAGAAAAAATTGAAGATCACCTCATACGATATAAAATTGTAGCATGAAACAATAAAAATGGTAACAAAGTGTGACAAAGAGAGTTAAGAAAAAAAGGAATGATTCAGAAAAAGAATTAAGTCTTACGAATTTAATATGGAATATGATCTCCCCTGACTTGTACACACATATCACAACGTGTTTTAAGGCTGGAAATAACGTTGTTAAGCACAGTTTGGGGAATTAATCTCCACTCTTCCAGCAATGCCGTCTTCAGAGCATTTACATCTCTAGGAGGAGGATGTATACGTGCAATTGCTCTTCCAAGGTAGTCCCATAAGTTCTCTATCGGGTTAAGGTCAGGAGAGTTTGGTGGCCAAGGTATTCGCTTAATGTCTTCACTTTCAAGGAATTCATCAACGAGGTTTGCTCGATGTGGACGGGCATTATCATCCATAAATAAAAAGTCAGGTCCATATGCACCCCTGAAAAGTCTTACATAAGGATCTAAGACCTCATCCCGATATATCTGGCCTGTCACAGATCCGCTGCTGAACACGTGTAGGGGCGTACGTCCATCGATCATTATTCCACCCCATACCATCACACCTCCACTACCGAAACGGTCACGTTCCACAATGTTCGAGGGATCATTTCGTGTTCCTGACTCCCTCCAGATGTAAACACGTTTAGAATCACCAGTTAAACTAAACCGCGACTCATCAGTAAAGAGAACATGGGACCATTGATGTTCAGTCCAGTTTTGATGTTCTTTACACCAATTAAAGCGATCCCTCTTTTTCTGTGAAGACAGTAAAACACATACCCTTGGCTTTCTGGCATAAAGGCCTTTTTCATTAAGCCTTCTGTATATTGTTTGCCGTGATGCAACAGTTCCAGTGGCGGCTGCAAGCTCTGAACTTAACTGGCGAGCAGTAGCCTTTCTGTTACGACGGGCAGTTAATGCCAGATACCGATCTTCAGAAGCAGTTGTCATTCGTTTCCGACCTTGTCCAGGCCTCCTTACAACACTTCCATCATTTTGAAACTGTTTCCATAGCTTAGAGACTGTCTGTCTTGAAATATTCAGACATGTGGCTGTTTCCATGATTGACTGCCCTGCTTCTAAACGGCCGATAATTCGCCACTTTACAGATTCTTCCAAATGATACTTCGAAGCCATAACAAACCGCTTTGAGTCCTTACACACTGAAATCAAACGCTATGTTGCAGAAATTCACTCAAATATTCAGTTTGTGCAAAGCTCTTGATTCACCCTTGGATGACGTAACGCCTAGATTTGCATATCACAAACAGTTTAATTACTTTTGATTGGATAATGCTAATTAGGCTTGGTTTTCACACATTCCCTGCAAATACGGATCACATTGATTCGATATTTCATTGAATATCATCATTTTTGGGTATGTAAAGATAATTTTGGACATGAGTGTATATTATACGTAAAAGTTAAGAATGAACCAAAATCTTTTGCATAAATATACCCAAATTTTAAGTAAAACTTATGTACATTATAACATAAAAATATACGTAAATATTCACTATTTTTTCCTGGACACTTTTCATGATATTTTTACGTTTAACGTAAAATTTTTTATAGGAAGGGCCATTCGTAAATTGCACGTATTTTTCTCGTGCAATATACCAATGCATGGGGCCTGGGTATTGACTTTACCTATGTATTTACCTATGTATCTTATTGTGTATTTATACATTGTAAAATAAGAAACACTTATTTTCTTTAGAGTCGTTCTGGGCAAGTATCTTGATGAATACTTTAATTTTTAAATTTTTTAGCTTCTAAAAAATTTTAATTTGAATTTTTATCATTTGTTTACTATTCTTTTGTAGTATTTCATTCAGATATAATTCGGAAACTTGGATCTCTAGACAAAACCAAATAACCAGCTTTTGTTGTCTTTTGTTTCTGTTTTAATTTGCATTCTGTTTCAGGACTAATTCTCAGGTAAATGCTTCAAATGGTGTGATTTTTGCTTTCTTCATGTTATGTAGCTTGCCACATTTAGAAGATTTACATTCTGTTTTACTCATTAATTTTGTAGCACTTTGCTCACCTTTAATAGCTGTGCCAAAATACTTCGAGAAGACGTTCATTATTTAAAAAAAATTTGATACCTGAAATGCATTTCATGTTAAAAACTTTAACAGAAATCTCAGCGTGAATACTTCTTCACATGACTGATCATCCCATTCATTCTGCCATTCAGTTACAAATGTCTCATGAAACTTTTTTTCATTGTTCTAATTGGAGTTTTCATGATAAACTCAACATTGATGGCATAAATTTTCTTCCAATTATATCCCACATTCCACACTTCTCCTACCTTATATATCATTTTTAAATGTCTTCCATACAATGAAATTTAGGTGACTGATAATTTATTTCAAATCTTGCTTGAACAGTACTATACTGTTATGTACAGCTTTTAACAGTTACTGTTATGTTACTGTTATGTACAGCTTTTAACTGGAGAAAACCAGATGAAGGTTAGTTCCTAAATTTATTCAAACCCTTCAAATAATAAGAAGAAGAAAAATGGAAGAAATGTTTATGTAACGTCAAAAGGTTTTAAATAAAACAAAATTTTAAATCGGTGCTTAATAAAAATCAAAATTTAAGAATACAGTTTTTAAAATTAGCCTATATTTATTAAAAAGATACTATTACATAGGTGGGGAACTTGCGGCCTCCTCGAATTTCTTGTGCGGCCCTTTGCCACCTAGTACAAAATGGTAGAGTTCGTTTCAAACAACTATTGTACATCAACGCCATGACAGTTGCACAAAAAATCCTGCCAAAGACAATCATATTGTAACATGACGTCAGAATACTAGTCTGAAACGGACTCTAACACGCATGAGCGAGGCTCTGGCCCACAGCTAGCAGCGCCAACTACCTTGTCTAAGAAGTAAACAAAACTCGGTTTCAGATCTCCCATTTGAGTGTCACACCTTGCTTTGGCTTCTCTGACTCGCATCTCTCAACGCTTCCCTGTTGCGATCTTCAGCAAACTGTAGTTAACAGTGCGTGCTTATAACAGGTACACGGTTTTATTGTATTTCTAGAAAGTACACACTTTGTTAAAGATATTATTTGATATTCGTTTTTTTATCCATCATGTCAAATAGTAAGAGAAGAAAATTAGGTGATGAAAACAGAACATTTAATGTAGAATGGGAGTTAGATTTTTTCTTTACTGCTGAGAAAGATAAAATGATGTGTTTGTTGTGCAATACAGTTTTAAATACTTTAAAAAAAGCGAATGCAAATAAACACTATTTGACTCATAAAGAACATAAATATTTCGCTTTAGAAGGTGAATCACGATGAGCTGCACTTCAAAAGTTGAAAAATGAGAAGCATCATCAGCAGGCATCTTTTAGTGCCTTTGTAAATCAAAATTCCGCTGCAGTTGCTGTTACGTATAAAATAGCACATATACTTGGAAAAAGGGGCAAACCATTCAGTGACGTTGAAATAATTAAAGAATGTATTGTTGAAGCAGTGAGTATGTTAGATCCAAGAAATGTCGACAAATACAAACAATTACCTCTTTCAAGAAGAACTGTAACAGATCGACAGCACGAATTAGCGCAAAATGTAACAGAGCAACTTCATACAATTATACAAAATGAAGATGCTTATTTTTCAATTGCTTTAGATGAAAGCACTGATTTTTATTCGTGCTATAACTAGAGATTTTCAATGTTAAGTAGAACTACTTGCGTTGGGTACACTAACTGGAAGAACTCGCGGAGCCGATATTTTCGAAAACTTCAAAGAAGTATGTAATAAATTACAATTGAATGTCAGTAATTTAGTCAGTGTCTGCACCGATGGCGCACCTTCCATGAGAGGCAAAAAAGAAGGATTCGTTCCTTTGTTAAAAAAGGAAAACTTAAACTTGAAAAAATTGATATCATTTCACTGCATTTTGCATCAGCAAAATCTTTGCGCAAAATCTACCATTTTGCAAGACACTCTGGATAGAACCATTGCCATTGTCAACTATATTCGCGTAAATAGAATGCGTCATCGTGAATTTCGGCAGATGCTCTCTTTAGATGAGGAAACGTATAGTGTTGACCTACCATACTACTGCAAGGTTCGCTGGCTATCAACAGGTCAGGTTTTGATAAAAGTTTTGTCTTTACGACGACAAATTTTAAACTTTTATAAAGAACAAGGAAAACAATGTGATCTATCAGATGAAGTATTTCTCAGAAACCTTGCATTTTTGTCTGATATGATGACAAAACAAAACAATTTAAATATTTGCCTGCAAGGTGAAACGAGGTATATTTATGAAATGTGGCAAAAGATCCAAGCGTTTAGAAAAAAATTATCATTTTTCAAAACATTGCTTTGTCGATCGGAAATATCTGCACAACACTTCCCGGAGCTAGCTAAAATGTTAAATGAGCAGAACTGTGAAAATAAAATATTCGATGAATATGTAGGTGTCTTAGATTGTTTAATAGAAGAGTATACTAATAGATTTTCTGATTTTGACGAGCACACTCCTGCTATGAAACTAGCATTTGAACCACATTTAATAGATATATCCGAGGCTCCTGCAGAACTTCAAATGGAGTAAATTGATGTAGGGGAAGATAGTATCATCAAATCCGTTTTTAACGCTAAAAAGGATCCCATGGAAATCTGGAAAAATGCTGTTGAATATCCATGCCTTCGAGAACATGCTCGCCGTTTACTTTCCTGCTTCGGAAGTACCTACTGTTGCGAGACATTTCTCATGTCAAAAATAAAAACAAATTTAAGAACGCAAATTACAGATGCACATTTAGAGGATCAATTAAAGCTGTGTGTAACGAAGCTTGATCCAAATTTACAATTACTGTCATTGTATATTATATTTAACATTTTGTAGTATTATATTTTATTTTTTCTATATAATGCAATAAATTGTTAAATCTATAGAAAAACTATAATAATTTCACAAAAGTCACTTTCTTAGGTCAATCAGCTTATGCGGCCTCTCTTATTGCTGCCTAATTTAAATGTGGCCTCTAATGGTAAAAAGGTTCCCCACTTCTGTACTATTACATAAAAAACTACTGCTTTATTTTAATATAAAAGAAATTAAAACCAGTTAATTACCTAAAACCTTTGGGTGCCATGCCTACTTAAAAATTCTCCTTAACCTTGAGTCCTGAATTTCGTGACTGATTTTCAAACAAATTAAATTCAATATAATTTCGGTAAACTATTACAATTCAGTGTCTTAGAAAGTGAAGTTATATGGTTATTCTTCTCTAATGCCATGGAATTAAAATAAAAGTAATTTTTTAATAATAACGAATTTCTAATCTCATTTCAGGACTAAAATATATTATCTTTGACATTTTTAAAACACTTTTCTATTTAAACACACAGTCACATCATTTCAAAACATATTATTCCATAGTAGAGATAGTTTAAATCAGTTTAAACACTAAACTCATGTTAATTTAAATGTAATTACATAAAACATCTCAGGAAACAAAACACTTCCTTACACATACAAATCAATCACCAGCTCACTCAAATAACAGCTTAGATTCATAAATTTTTACATCATATATTTAATTTCACTGAACATGATAGATCTGTATTCAATAACATTCAAGAACTAAGTAAGCTTATCGGTGCCAACTAATAAATCAAAATGCAATAACCCATAACTAATTAATTCTCAATTCAAATCCACAATTTAAGTTAACCCAGGTTCTTTGTGTTGAGCCCTATGGCTCCTTAGATATAATACCTGAGGACTGACATTATAGAACACTAATAAAAATAATAACGTACAATAACTTATATTTAGCACATGAATTTTCTCGATCAACACAAATATTAAGAAGATTGGTATAACTCCCCAGGTTGCTACAGAAACATTATCTTAAAAGCAAATAACAGAGAATTCTATAGAGCAGAGGTTCTTAAACTGTGGTCCGCGGACCCCCGCCTTTACTGGGGGTCCGCAAAGCCATTTGAAAAAAAAAATCATCGTAAAAATATATACATATATAAATACTTAAAGTTCATTGTTTAACTATATCCTACCCTCGAAAATTTACCGCGTTGCGTGTTGCTAGTTTCGGGTGTCGATGTTGTTTGCATCGGCGTGTAACGTTCGTTTGGGTTCGGTTCGACTCGGCTTGGTTTCGTTTCATTTCGGTCTCGTAGTTATGTAGTTGTACGTTCGGTCTGCGGTTCGGCAGCGCCGTGCGCTGGCTACGGCCCGCTGTTCTCTTCCATTGTGTGTGTTCTTTTGGTCGTTCGTTGCCAAAGCCAATTCCAATTGTAACGGTTTTTTTAATTCAAGTTCCAAGTGTTGTGATCGGGAAAATTGATTTGATAACTCCAGGTAAAATATTGGTATATGAATAGTAATACATTTTATAAATAATAATTCGTTATATTTATATTATTGTGTTCAATGTTTGTTCAATGTTAATAAATTGCTCCATAAAATGGATCGTTGGCTACAAACTGGTTCAACACAGAAACGAAAAGAATCAGATGATGAGGCATCAACAGCAAACTCTACCAAGAAACGCAAAATTAGAAAATATATGGATGATTATTTATCATTTGGATTTACTTATATTTGCAACAATGATGTGGAAAGACCAGTCTGTGTTCTATGTCACGAAATTTTATCCAATGAAAGTATGAAACCTGCTAATCTCAGACGTCATTTACAAACAAAGCACAGCGAGCATGTTAGTAAGTCTATAGATTTTTTTACAATGAAAAAACAAGAACTTACTTCAAGTCAGAATTTGATGGTAAAGACGGCAACTGGTAGTATGAATAAGAAAGCAGTAATGGCATCATATGAAGTAGCCCTACTTATTGCTAAAGCAGGAAAGCCGCATAATATAGCAGAGCAATTAATTCTTCCTGCTACAAAAGTAATTACAAATATAATGTTAGGAACTAAAGCAGCAAACGATATAAAGAAATTTTATGAAACAATCATTTCATAAAAGACATCTTGAATCTAAACATGCCAATTTAAAGAATAAATCTCAAGAATATTTTAAGAGGAAATTATCAGAGTTCAAAAATAGTAAACAAGTAATGAAATGCTTTGTTACTTCGAGTGAAAAAGCTTTGGAGGCTAGTTATTTAGTAAGATTACAAATTGCTAAGACTGGGTAGGCTCACACTATTGGAGAAAACCTTATATTACCAGCAGCTAAAGATATTATTTTATCAACCTTCAATGAAAAAGTGCTAATGAGCTTAATAATATTCCATTATAAAATGAAACAGTAAGCCAATGAATTCATAAAATGGCAAATTCCATAACAGAGACATTCAAAAAATAAAACACAGCGAGTACTTCACATTGCAACTGGATGAAAGTACTGATATAACGAACTTTGTTCAATTATTAGTTCATAAACAGTTTGGCTTAGTTTCATTATTCAGTTCAGTTTCATTATTAATTCAATTATTAGTTCACCGAAGAAGATAAACGAATTACCAATGAATGTTTATTTTGTGAATATCTTCATAATACAGCAACTGCAAATGAAATTTTCAAACTAACTGGCAATTTTATGCCTGAGAATGATATTACTTGGAATAAGTGCATTGCTGTATGCCTCGGGCTTTAACAGGAAAACATTCTGGTGTTATTTGTCGAATAAAGAAAGGTCGCACCTAAAACTAAATTTACTCACTGCTCCATTCACTGTGAAACTATAGAAGCCAAAACAAACCTTGAAAACGTAAAAATAGTTCTGAATCAAGCTGTGAAAATTGTTAATTTTATTAAAAACTAAGTTTTAAATTCAAGAATATTTACGATGCTATGATATGCCAAGAGATGGGCAGTGAACATGAAAGCTAATAATCAAAGAACTGGACAGTAGTATTTTAAGCTATTTACCACTTTTAGAAAGTTTTCTAACCGAAACTAATTTGAATATGAAAGAAGAATTAGCATCCAACATTAAAAATCCTTGTTTTTCATTGATAAAAAATTTCAACCTGTATTTTCTTGAGGATTATGAAAAAGAAAATTGCATTGAAATCCATTTTGTTAAATGCACCCGAAATTTTTTTCTCGTGAAGAAAAAGATCAATTGATAGATATTTTATTTCCTGTGGTCGAACTCTAACTGAAGATTTAAAAAATAACGCACTTTTTAACTTTTGGCTGAACCTAAGAAAAAGCATTTAAAAGCATTTCAAATAAAGCTATTAAATTTTTATTGGATTTTTGCACAACCTAACTGTGCGAACAAGGATTTTCTTCCATGTTAATATTTGAAAACTAAATACAGATTTAAATTAAAAGTTAAATAAGACCAGACATAAAGAAATTGATCTCTTTTAAACAGGACCAAATTTCACACCAAATTTTACAATTAAAGAATTATAACTTAAATTTTATTAATTAAAATGGTAACCAGTTTTTAATCTAACATTTTTTGCGTGTGCTTATTTAATACAAACAGCCAATAGGTTGTGCAAATGGCAAAAAATACATATTTTTAAGTACTTCTATTTACAATGATTGTTTTTTAATTTCTCAAATATAGTAGTGGTCCTAACGTTTTTCAGTTTTTGTTTGGATGGTATGCATTAGTCAAAAGGTTGAGAACTGCTGTCTATTTGATTGCCATGATTCGCATTACTGTCTATATAATTGCCAACACTGTGAAATAGGCTGTAGAAAGAGCAGCCTGGCTTGACGTGCATTGAAGTTGGTCTACAAGCAATGAGACTAAAGCACTTCAATGCTGCACTGCTTTTCAAAATGGTTGATAAAACTAAAACGTTGATGAGGAGACAACACTAATGGAAAACAGGAGCCTAGAGTTGATATTTGAATGCTTCGTGCTGTCCAAAACCTAAAAACCACATCAGCTGGGGATCTGCTACGAAGAAACCGACCGCTGCATGATTTACACCTTCAGTTCAAGAAATGGAAACCACCCCACACCCTTCTACTGTCTTTTAGATTTTACATGCACACTCAAACCAAAAACTGACCTCTGAAAAAATCTCAGTGAACCACTCCCAAATAAAATTATTGGCAGTTTTTTTTTTCTTTCTAGCCAATGGCTTAATTTTTAAATCCCTCATCACCAACAAAAATCAGCAAACATAAAAATGACAAAATCCCTTATAAGAGAAACACTTCTATAAGTCATTCAAACCTGTTATCTTTCCAAACTGGGCATTTCACACATAAAGAAGAAAATCCCATTCAGTCCTCAATGGTTGGGATTTTTATCTTAGCTCCAGTTGAAGATGATTTCAACATTCCTCTTTCACTGGAAACGATCAATTTATCTGATAAACCTAAGAAAAAAGAATACTTAAAACTTAACTCCCTTTGAGATAAAGACAAGAATGAGCAAAAGATGAAAAACTGCTTTGCTTATGCTGACACCCATTCCAGCACTGGCCTTCAATAATTCAATCCCTGTGAACTCCTATTTAGAACAATCCAGCTGTTTGAAGACTGCTATCTCTGCCTGCAGCTTCACGTTAGAATCTCTAAGATGTGAGAAAGCTAACACAGACTATGGAATTAAAGATATAGCATCGCTAAGCTTTTAGCTCCCAAGTATTATAGATATAATGATACCACTTAAAATTTCTTAGTCAGTTGATCCAAATCTTGTACAAAACAATTAAATTCCTTAATACTATTAATTAACTTTGCACATAATAAAAATGAAGTTTATTAAATAACATACATAATTAAACTTGAATCTTCAATTTCATTTTCCCAAAGTAATTAAAAAACATTCTAATAACAAATAAAATTTCAATTTCTACTAATAGACTATTTCTGTTCAGAATTATCCAGATGATTAGAGAATTTCGAGAAAACGAAAAGCACCAACTGCTTGAAAATTCTGGCAGATTTTGCTGGATGCCTTAATAAAACAAAGTGCACTCAGGGCAGCCATGAGACGATACTGGTGATTCAGATTCCACTGAAACTGCAAGAGTCGCATTGGTTTCATAATACACACTTCTACAAGATGTTTATAAAACCAATCTTTCCAAAATTCTGAGCTAAAATGTTTAATGTTTTTTTAGAGTAAAACTCAAATGATTCAAGTTTTAAAATTTCAAATTTTTTTAAAGATTTCCAGAATCTGAGAATAAAATCTTACAAATCCTTACAAAACATAAAAGTGCTAAAATATTTTTGCCTCTAAATAAACTAAATGAATTACATAATGGCTATGTTTGATTTCATAACGTCAGTCCTCATGTTAAGTGTGTCGGAAAATCTGGATTATTTTTTTAAGGAATTTAAGCCTGGGAAATTTGACAACTTTTGTACCTCAAATTTTCTCTACAACACATGCTGTGCCATAAAATTTTATTTCATGCTTCCCAGAAGATAGCATAACTTAAAAATAAAGAAAATCACTAATAGTAATATCTCATTATTTTTGATTAAATGATATTTTATTATTTTTTATTTTAATAATTTTTTCAAAGAAATAAAAAAAAATCTTTGTTTTCAGTTACTTCTGCAAAAAATAGTCAAAATTTATGAATATATATAGAAAAAGGAGTGAAAAGAGATAAGTCTCCATTTTTCTAAGGGGGGGAGGAGTGATCAGTTCACTGTATTGCAGCTTCAAAGTTTTTATATTGTAGAAACATGCATTCTTTAATATGAATTATTTATTTATACATACCATATCAATTACATTAAAAAGCAATTTATTGCAAACATTCTTTCATTTCAAAATTGTTTTGGTATTTTTAAAATGATGTAAATACAGACTTGCAATTTTTGCAACATCTAGTTGTGGCTCTTGAACTTTCTTAAAATCTAGCTGACGGCTCCTACTGTGATAAAGTTTGGCACACCTGCTATGTAGTTTTAACCTAATATTTAATGTTGCATTTTATTCACAATAGCTTTGTTATTTTGAGAAACTGTACAATTTAAGGCGCTTCACATACTTTAAAAAATGATTACAATAACTAATATTTAGAATTTATTTAAAAGAGACATTATTCAAGATTTCATTCATTTATAAATAAACTCTAAGAACTAGTCAATGATGATTCTGATACTTTTGATTGACAGTGATACTTATGATCATTTGTTATCTTATTATTATACATATATTACTTGGTTAACAATTATTTACAAAACCTCTATTTACACTTTACTATGACCTGCAGTTATTTTTAACTCACTTTTGATCTAAAAAAAATTGAGCCATTCGCCATCAATCAAAACAAGTAATAACCAGAAAGAGCAATGTCTCATGAATATAGCAAGAGCGGGAAAACTTCTCATTTAAGTGTTTCCGAGCAGGTTTTCACCGGCACCGCAACATGTGGATGAGTGTTATGCAGAATAATTTTGTCATGCCTGGACCAATAGTGGGCACATATTTTTTGAGTGCTCAGCTCAATTTCATCAACTGTGCTGAGTAGAGAGCCCTAGTAATAGTTTCATTCAGTATGAGCAACTCATAATATTAACACCAAGTTGCTCCAACTGTACACACAACATGACTTTTTCCCCCCGTGAATATTCGGTTTGTTGAAGCTGGGCCAGGTGGTCCCCATGATTTATTCTACTTTGCAGTATTGTAGTAGATACATTTTTCATCACAAAAGACTATATGATGCAAAACAACCTTTCATTTATGCTTGTCAAACAGCATTTCATGTGTCAAAGATCATTCAACGTTTCTCAGCTTCAGTTCACGCAGAAGCCAATTTCCTTGCTCTTGAATCATTCCCAAAGATTTTAAATGATATGAAATTACTTGTTGAGTCACTCTTAAAGTAGGTGCAAGTTCTACTTGCATTTGGCACGAATCTTCATTCAAAATCCCACGTCTTCACACACTTTCATCCTTCCCCACTGTTCGTTTTCAACATCAAACTCATTGTTCTTAAACTTTTGAAACCACTCATGACAATTTCTCTCACGTAAAGCACCCTCACCATATGCTTCTAAAAGTAATCGATGTGCCTCAGTTGCAGATTTCTTCAAATTAAAGAAGTAAATCAAAAGTTCCAGCAAATGACACTCACTTAGCTCAAAACTCAACATTTTCACATGAAAAAAATATATGATGCTGATACAAATTTGCTAATAGCAGATGTCCAACCTTATGATGTTTTACATTACTTACTGGGTGTATGCCATTTTTTTTACACCTAAAATACTGTGCTATTTGATTCATTTCTTACATAGAACTGAAGGCTTAAGTCATGAACTAAGACCCAGTGACAATTAATAATGCATTTTATTCATTTATTTTTTTAATATCCCTAGACTGCACTTGACTTTTCAAATTTCCCTGCTAATAAAGAGGAATTTTTTGCTGTTGATTTTTAAATTCCGTTTAAAAATTTAATAACTATTATTTCAATTAGCTTAAAAATATCATCACTTAGCTATGGCTGTTGAAGCTAGCAAGTTAGAATTTCATTTGATTTACACATACTGTTTACTAATTAAAGGGTTAAAATGTTTTCAGCTTTATTGCAATAATTATTCTAGTTTTATAGCCTTATTTTATTATTAAGGGGGCGGGGGGAACTTGACAGCACGAATCCTCAGAAATATTTCATAATTTGATGTTGTTTCTTTGAGTTCCCACCAAAGGAACTGGTGGTAGCGGAACTCTGGTGACAGCGATAAAGAACGCGACTTGCACCTGCATTGCTGCCATTCAATACGGGAACCCTAAGCCACAGACTGGTTGTCGAGGAGTAGTGCGCATATCTGATGTCTCTATATAAATATTAATTTTTATTGTGCATTATGTCTGGTTAAAGTTTTCATTTATGCAGTGAGAATATTTAATGTGATAGAGACAATGAGGATCAAGTAGATACACTATGGTTTCTACATTGGTGACATCTGGACTTTGCCAAATCAGGCCTTATTACAACTTTTGTTTTTGATGACTCACCATCACTCAAGATTTCCAAACCAGAAGTTAATGGATTACATCAATTTTCAACCTCGAGATCACAGATGAGTAGTAATTACAGATCCTTTTATATATTTTTTTCTTGTCATTCATATTTCTTTTTCCTTAGTTGAATTTTTACTTTTATTTTGACTTAAATCTTACACAATGTCTGACGTACATGCAGTCCAAATTCTGATTTATAACCAATCAGACCCAGCCTTATGGTTTATTATGCGCAAAAGTACATTTACTCTTGCCGCTCCCAAACTTATCATAAAATCAATTACTAAATATAATTATGTAGTTTCTCATCTTCCTCCAGATGTTGAATCATTAGTTCGAGATTTATTATGAACCAGACCCTACCGATCCTTATACAAAGCTCAAAACTGAATTAATATGCCAATCGGAAGAATCTTCTCGGGAAGAAATTTGCAAACTATTATCTTGAGAGGAATTAGGTAGGAATTAGGTACTTGAAAACCTTACGATTTGCTTAGGAATATGAAATGTCGAGCGGGATCCTTAAATGTTGCCGATAACTTAAATGTTAGAATTATTTCATCAGTGTTTGCCTTTGACAATTCAGTCTATTTTGGGAGCGGTTTCCGGTTTAACTTTAGACAAAGTTTATTAGGTAAAGTTGCAGAAACTGCCTACAGACTCTTAGAAGTAAATCTGACTCCAGGGACTTGGGCCATTTCTTACACAGTCGATAAGTCTTTTGAGGACAAATTATTTAAAGAAATAGAAAAATTAAACAAATGCATTCATGGTATTTCCCTTTCTTAAGGTCACACACCAAATCGCAATAAAGAACGGAGCAGTCCGAATAGGCGACATTTTATTTCCTGGTATCACAGGTGTTTTGGAAAAAACTGTAAGCAAATGTACCAAACCTTGTTGATGGTAAGGAAATGAACCTAGCAAAGAAAAGAAGTGACTTAGTCTTTGCCTCAAATTTCCCATCGTCTCTTAGTTCATTACTGGAGAACAAACGTTTGTTCCATGTCGATACTGGTTCTGACATGTCCTTAATTCCGACAAACAAATTTCTCCCCAACAAACACTTTCCATGGCTAATTCTTCAACTATTCATGTTTATGGTCAGAAAACACTTTCTTCGAATTTCAAACTAAGATGACAGTTTACTTGGACTTTTCTTATAGCAAAACACCCATTCTTGGAGCAGATTTCCTCCATTCCTTTGAATTGGTTCCTGATCTCAGAAACAAAACTGTCTCAAAGATTTCAAAATGCAGTTTCAAACTGCATTTTTCATGCAGACATTTATACAGTAAAAACTGTTTTTAGCGAAGTAACTTATCACAAAATTTAAAATGAATCCCTTCTATTACTAAATTACCAGACTCTAACCAACCTATTAAACACAACACTGTTTATTACATCACAACCAAAGGTCCACCTGTGGTTACGAAGCCTCATGAGTCAGCTCTAGATCAGTTAAAAATAGCAAAACAAGAATTTCAAACTATGATGCAGTTGGGGCACATCCCCACTGCACAGGAAATTTAGAATGGAGACATGTAGGAGATTATCGTGCGATAAATGCCCAAAAAATGAAAGATAAATACCCTATTCCGCCCTTAGCTGATTTTACAGCTGCATTGCACAGTACTAAAATTTTTAATTATGTTCACCTAATAAAGGCGTACCATTAAACACAAATTAATCCTGTCAAAATTCACAAAACAGCCATATGTACAGCATTCGGTTTATTTAAAAGTATCCCTGTGCAATTTGACTTTTGCAACGCATTCTCAACTTTCAACGTTTTATTGATGAAGTCACAAGATATTTAGCAGGTGTTTTTGCTTTCATTGATGACTTGCTCATAGCCTCTAAAGATTCCGAGGAACCCTGCAAGCATTTGAAAGCTTCCCTGCCAAAAAAACTTCAGGAATATGGACTTTGCATAAATATTTCAAAATGAACCTTTGGTCAAATATCTATTGATTTCTTAAGGTTTTCACCTTGGTGAAAACAGAACCGAAACTCTTCCTGACAAAGCCAAATGCATTATTGATTTCCTTCAACCTACCGCCCTCACTCAGTTTTGCTGATTCTTATACATGTTTAACTTTTACAGATGTTTCATACCTAAAGCAGCATACATTCTTTCTCTTTTAATAAAATTGTTAGGAAAAGAATCCTTGTTCTCATGATCAGGTTTCATCTCCCCAGTTGAACTAGAATGAAAATGCTAAATGAGCCTTTATTGCTGCCAAAAATGGCATTGCTCAGGCTACCCTTTTGACACACCCTATTCCTAATGCCCAGTTAAGCATCTTGATAGATGCTTTAGACGTTGCAACAGGTTGCCCTCTTATGCAGTTTTCTCAACAAACATGGGAACCTATAGCATTTTTCTCTTTGAAACTAAATAAAAGTGAACAGAAATGGCCGGCATACAATAGGGAATTATTTTCAATTTATTCTGCAATTAAGAAATTCCTACACACGTTAGAGGGCAGAAGTTTTCAAATTTATACGGATCAAAAACAGTTAATGTATGCTTTTAAGCAGAACCCCCAGAGATGTTCACCTCGGCAGTTACACCATTTAGATTTTATTTCTCAATATTCTACTGATATTAGGCATGCACAAGGTTCTAAAAATGTCATTGCTGATGCTTTCTAGAATCAAAATTGATTCCATAAAAAAATCTCCATTTTAAGATTTTAAAAAATTTCACGAAGCTCACAGCGTGATCCAGAGGTACAAAACCTTCTCAAAAACAATACGTCATCTTTGAAGCCAAAATTCAAGCATGCCAATACACTGATTTTTATATTCTTTGTGGCATCTCTACATACATTCCACATCCATTTGTTACAAATTCCTTTTCCAGACTCACCTTTAATCATCTGCATAATCTATGGTCCAGGAATAGAAGCTACTATGAAACTCATCTGTTCTTGTTATATACGGCCTGATATGAAACATAATTGCAAAACCTGGGTAAAATTCTGCGAATTTTGCCAGAGATCGAAAATAACCAATCACGCTAATGCACTAATGAGTACGTTCTGTCCTCTTGGCGCATGTTTTTCAGAAATCCACATGGATATTGTTGGCCCATTACCACCATCAAAAGGCAACATGTACCTTTTGACTTTAATAGATAGATTTTCTAGATGGCCTGAAGTCATACCTATCTTCAATATGAAAATGGAAACTATTTGGAGAGCTATTTTCAACTCATGGATATCTTGCTTTGGCTGTCCATTGATCATAACAATAGAACAAGGTTCTCAAATGAGCTTCATAATGTTTGCAGAATTAAATGCATTTTGGGTACAAACAGAATCACAGCAGACTATTATCCAATATCAAATGGCATTGCTGAACGATTTCATCGATATCTGAAATCATCTCTTAAGGCTCAGAAGACCAATAACTGAATTGAAACACTCCCAGTTGTTCTGTTTGGTATTCGAACAACCATTATGGAGCATCTACAGTAATCTTGTGCAGAACTGTTGTACGGCACAACTCTCAGGCTGCCTAGTAATATGATAGTGCCATCTAATGCATCTCCATGTGACACTCATCTCCAATTTCCACCATACAATGCAACAAATAAACCCAACAACGACATCTGCACATTGTCAAGATAAGTATCACACAACTTCTAACTTAAAATTGTGTACACATGTATACTTACATATTAATCAAGTCATACTCATGTCAACACAAGGTCCTTACCACAACGGACAAAATATTCACAATTGAGATAAACCCCCTCTACAGACCATGTAAAACCAGCCTATTTGCTTTCGGACTCTGATTTGCCAGAACTGAAACCAGAGACTTGATGACAGTTCAAGAAAATAAATCTGCTTCTGAACTCTCAAGGACACAAACTGTCACAAGATTGGATACACTTCCCAAAGAATCTTGCTACTTAATTTAATTTTTTTTTAATTTCCTTTCTCACATATTTATTAATATTTAATTTTTATGTATTTATATGTATGTACACTATTACCTTATCATTCATATGTCAAATCACATTTTGATCTCTTCTAGCTTTGTATCCTAATTTTGTTATTAAGGGGAGAGGGAAATTGACAGCATAGATCCTCTGAAATATTACATATTTTGATGTCATTCCTTTTGAGTTCCTGTCAAAGGAACTGGGGGGAAACTGCGGTGATAGCTATCAAGAGTGCACCTTGTGCCTGCTTTGCTGCCAATAAAAATGGCAACCCTAAGGAGAAGTTTTTGGAGAAGGCAGAGGGAGAACAGACTGGTTGTCAAAGATATGCTTACCGCATTGACAACGAGAATCGAGTGGATACCACCATGGTTTCTACGATTCAAAAGTACTAGCTAAGAATGTCAGACCCTACACTTTCTAACCAGAATAATATTTTGAAGATTTTATTTTATTAAAGTTATTTTTTTTTAATCATTACTTCCTCTAACCTCTTCCTGATACATGATTTATGGATTCTGATGCAAAGCGATTGTTAATGCTACTAAAATATTATTTACCAAACAAAACTGATCAGAGGTGATCAACAAAAATTGTTAGTCAGTCTCAGTGAGCTGCTTCAGTTCTATAAAAGTAAATATATAAAATGTTATTTACTTTAAGATTTATTTCAGTTGGAATATTCAAATAGGTGGCTTTTAAGTAACATCTTACCATTCAATTACTTTGAATGGTAAGATGTTTTTTCTTGACTTCCTTAGTTCAATCAGCAAGTGATGGTAATCTGTAACAATCAATAACAACAATAACAAAACTGATAAAAAAGCTCTAGAGGTTTCTTTGAAGTTTTTGTGCAATGAAAAGTTGAATAAATAGGCATAACCATTCATGCATAAAAAAAACCAAAAGCATAAACATTCATGCAGAAATTATGAAATTCTGCCAAGAAATAAATAAAAACCTAAAAACTCTTTCAGCATTTGCTAACTCGTTGCTGACAAATTTTTTTTGCCAAGCTAATGCCATTTTCAAAATGGCAGTGCACTAAGAATTGCATACAAAAGAAACCAATGAATGAAATTTAAAAAGCAAGAATCACTGGTAATAAAATATCTATCTTTTTTCTTAGAGATTTTTATTTTTTAGACTATTTTTCTTCCCATGCACACAGAAACCTGCTTTTGTTTTAAAAAAATTACAGAACTTGACAAATTTAGTATCCATACAACTTTGGCACTGTACACTGGCCAAAATTGACATGCGCTTCATGCATATAGTTTGAGCATGAACACAAACACGTATATGCTACTTGGACCGATTTATTCACAAAATAGGGTGGATTGACATGAATCATGCAGTAGGGATTCTTTTTCTTTCTTTTTTTTTTTGGTTCTTATCTTTTCCCTGATTATTTTCAAAGAGTAGAAAATGACTTTTAAGTAATCTAAGATAATACATTTATTTATTTATATATAGGTAAAAAATACTGTTTTTCAAAGCTTAATTTTGCTACATTTATATAATTTTAAGCTAAAATATAATAAATACCTATTATCATGCAATAATTGTTACTATAATTATTTAATTATTAAATTTTATAATTTTC